>CAXHKT010000364.1:0-24871 GCA_964017195.1 Siderastrea radians
CATTTTCACCGGAACGACACCGAAACTGGCTTTTTTGGACTCCCACGAGCCTAGAAACCACACGGGAGAGAAAAGAGAAGGGAGGGGAGAGAGGGGAGAAGAAAAAAGGACTGCTGGCACTCATAATTTTTATATTGCCTACTTTGGAGATAGTTTCTGAACGACAAAAAAGTGCTCGCGACACACCGCTCGGACACCTCAACCGAGCGGTACCGTTTTCAAAAATCCGGGTATATTTTGGCATGAAATGGGCTAAAATGGCCAAGAAATGCTGAAAAGGCCGCTCATCAGCCAGAATTCGGTCATTTTTCACCATCTGGCAACATTTGCTTGCAACACCTACCTGGATTTTTGAAAAGGTGGCTCCTGAAGATTTGCCCATTTTCACCGGAACGACACCGAAACTGGCTTTTTTGGACTCCCACGAGCCTAGAAACCACACGGGAGAGAAAAGAGAAGGGAGGGGAGAGAGGGGAGAAGAAAAAAGGACTGCTGGCACTCATAATTTTTATATTGCCTACTTTGGAGATAGTTTCTGAACGACAAAAAAGTGCTCGCGACACACCGCTCGGACACCTCAACCGAGCGGTACCGTTTTCAAAAATCCGGGTATATTTTGGCATGAAATGGGCTAAAATGGCCAAGAAATGCTGAAAAGGCCGCTCATCAGCCAGAATTCGGTCATTTTTCACCATCTGGCAACATTTGCTTGCAACACCTACCTGGATTTTTGAAAAGGTGGCTCCTGAAGATTTGCCCATTTTCACCGGAACGACACCGAAACTGGCTTTTTTGGACTCCCACTAGCCTAGAAACCACACGGGAGAGAAAAGAGAAGGGAGGGGAGAGAGGGGAGAAGAAAAAAGGACTGCTGGCACTCATAATTTTTATATTGCCTACTTTGGAGATAGTTTCTGAACGACAAAAAAGTGCTCGCGACACACCGCTCGGACACCTCAACCGAGCGGTACCGTTTTCAAAAATCCGGGTATATTTTGGCATGAAATGGGCTAAAATGGCCAAGAAATGCTGAAAAGGCCGCTCATCAGCCAGAATTCGGTCATTTTTCACCATCTGGCAACATTTGCTTGCAACACCTACCTGGATTTTTGAAAAGGTGGCTCCTGAAGATTTGCCCATTTTCACCGGAACGACACCGAAACTGGCTTTTTTGGACTCCCACTAGCCTAGAAACCACACGGGAGAGAAAAGAGAAGGGAGGGGAGAGAGGGGAGAAGAAAAAAGGACTGCTGGCACTCATAATTTTTATATTGCCTACTTTGGAGATAGTTTCTGAACGACAAAAAAGTGCTCGCGACACACCGCTCGGACACCTCAACCGAGCGGTACCGTTTTCAAAAATCCGGGTATATTTTGGCATGAAATGGGCTAAAATGGCCAAGAAATGCTGAAAAGGCCGCTCATCAGCCAGAATTCGGTCATTTTTCACCATCTGGCAACATTTGCTTGCAACACCTACCTGGATTTTTGAAAAGGTGGCTCCTGAAGATTTGCCCATTTTCACCGGAACGACACCGAAACTGGCTTTTTTGGACTCCCACGAGCCTAGAAACCACACGGGAGAGAAAAGAGAAGGGAGGGGAGAGAGGGGAGAAGAAAAAAGGACTGCTGGCACTCATAATTTTTATATTGCCTACTTTGGAGATAGTTTCTGAACGACAAAAAAGTGCTCGCGACACACCGCTCGGACACCTCAACCGAGCGGTACCGTTTTCAAAAATCCGGGTATATTTTGGCATGAAATGGGCTAAAATGGCCAAGAAATGCTGAAAAGGCCGCTCATCAGCCAGAATTCGGTCATTTTTCACCATCTGGCAACATTTGCTTGCAACACCTACCTGGATTTTTGAAAAGGTGGCTCCTGAAGATTTGCCCATTTTCACCGGAACGACACCGAAACTGGCTTTTTTGGACTCCCACGAGCCTAGAAACCACACGGGAGAGAAAAGAGAAGGGAGGGGAGAGAGGGGAGAAGAAAAAAGGACTGCTGGCACTCATAATTTTTATATTGCCTACTTTGGAGATAGTTTCTGAACGACAAAAAAGTGCTCGCGACACACCGCTCGGACACCTCAACCGAGCGGTACCGTTTTCAAAAATCCGGGTATATTTTGGCATGAAATGGGCTAAAATGGCCAAGAAATGCTGAAAAGGCCGCTCATCAGCCAGAATTCGGTCATTTTTCACCATCTGGCAACATTTGCTTGCAACACCTACCTGGATTTTTGAAAAGGTGGCTCCTGAAGATTTGCCCATTTTCACCGGAACGACACCGAAACTGGCTTTTTTGGACTCCCACGAGCCTAGAAACCACACGGGAGAGAAAAGAGAAGGGAGGGGAGAGAGGGGAGAAGAAAAAAGGACTGCTGGCACTCATAATTTTTATATTGCCTACTTTGGAGATAGTTTCTGAACGACAAAAAAGTGCTCGCGACACACCGCTCGGACACCTCAACCGAGCGGTACCGTTTTCAAAAATCCGGGTATATTTTGGCATGAAATGGGCTAAAATGGCCAAGAAATGCTGAAAAGGCCGCTCATCAGCCAGAATTCGGTCATTTTTCACCATCTGGCAACATTTGCTTGCAACACCTACCTGGATTTTTGAAAAGGTGGCTCCTGAAGATTTGCCCATTTTCACCGGAACGACACCGAAACTGGCTTTTTTGGACTCCCACGAGCCTAGAAACCACACGGGAGAGAAAAGAGAAGGGAGGGGAGAGAGGGGAGAAGAAAAAAGGACTGCTGGCACTCATAATTTTTATATTGCCTACTTTGGAGATAGTTTCTGAACGACAAAAAAGTGCTCGCGACACACCGCTCGGACACCTCAACCGAGCGGTACCGTTTTCAAAAATCCGGGTATATTTTGGCATGAAATGGGCTAAAATGGCCAAGAAATGCTGAAAAGGCCGCTCATCAGCCAGAATTCGGTCATTTTTCACCATCTGGCAACATTTGCTTGCAACACCTACCTGGATTTTTGAAAAGGTGGCTCCTGAAGATTTGCCCATTTTCACCGGAACGACACCGAAACTGGCTTTTTTGGACTCCCACGAGCCTAGAAACCACACGGGAGAGAAAAGAGAAGGGAGGGGAGAGAGGGGAGAAGAAAAAAGGACTGCTGGCACTCATAATTTTTATATTGCCTACTTTGGAGATAGTTTCTGAACGACAAAAAAGTGCTCGCGACACACCGCTCGGACACCTCAACCGAGCGGTACCGTTTTCAAAAATCCGGGTATATTTTGGCATGAAATGGGCTAAAATGGCCAAGAAATGCTGAAAAGGCCGCTCATCAGCCAGAATTCGGTCATTTTTCACCATCTGGCAACATTTGCTTGCAACACCTACCTGGATTTTTGAAAAGGTGGCTCCTGAAGATTTGCCCATTTTCACCGGAACGACACCGAAACTGGCTTTTTTGGACTCCCACGAGCCTAGAAACCACACGGGAGAGAAAAGAGAAGGGAGGGGAGAGAGGGGAGAAGAAAAAAGGACTGCTGGCACTCATAATTTTTATATTGCCTACTTTGGAGATAGTTTCTGAACGACAAAAAAGTGCTCGCGACACACCGCTCGGACACCTCAACCGAGCGGTACCGTTTTCAAAAATCCGGGTATATTTTGGCATGAAATGGGCTAAAATGGCCAAGAAATGCTGAAAAGGCCGCTCATCAGCCAGAATTCGGTCATTTTTCACCATCTGGCAACATTTGCTTGCAACACCTACCTGGATTTTTGAAAAGGTGGCTCCTGAAGATTTGCCCATTTTCACCGGAACGACACCGAAACTGGCTTTTTTGGACTCCCACGAGCCTAGAAACCACACGGGAGAGAAAAGAGAAGGGAGGGGAGAGAGGGGAGAAGAAAAAAGGACTGCTGGCACTCATAATTTTTATATTGCCTACTTTGGAGATAGTTTCTGAACGACAAAAAAGTGCTCGCGACACACCGCTCGGACACCTCAACCGAGCGGTACCGTTTTCAAAAATCCGGGTATATTTTGGCATGAAATGGGCTAAAATGGCCAAGAAATGCTGAAAAGGCCGCTCATCAGCCAGAATTCGGTCATTTTTCACCATCTGGCAACATTTGCTTGCAACACCTACCTGGATTTTTGAAAAGGTGGCTCCTGAAGATTTGCCCATTTTCACCGGAACGACACCGAAACTGGCTTTTTTGGACTCCCACGAGCCTAGAAACCACACGGGAGAGAAAAGAGAAGGGAGGGGAGAGAGGGGAGAAGAAAAAAGGACTGCTGGCACTCATAATTTTTATATTGCCTACTTTGGAGATAGTTTCTGAACGACAAAAAAGTGCTCGCGACACACCGCTCGGACACCTCAACCGAGCGGTACCGTTTTCAAAAATCCGGGTATATTTTGGCATGAAATGGGCTAAAATGGCCAAGAAATGCTGAAAAGGCCGCTCATCAGCCAGAATTCGGTCATTTTTCACCATCTGGCAACATTTGCTTGCAACACCTACCTGGATTTTTGAAAAGGTGGCTCCTGAAGATTTGCCCATTTTCACCGGAACGACACCGAAACTGGCTTTTTTGGACTCCCACGAGCCTAGAAACCACACGGGAGAGAAAAGAGAAGGGAGGGGAGAGAGGGGAGAAGAAAAAAGGACTGCTGGCACTCATAATTTTTATATTGCCTACTTTGGAGATAGTTTCTGAACGACAAAAAAGTGCTCGCGACACACCGCTCGGACACCTCAACCGAGCGGTACCGTTTTCAAAAATCCGGGTATATTTTGGCATGAAATGGGCTAAAATGGCCAAGAAATGCTGAAAAGGCCGCTCATCAGCCAGAATTCGGTCATTTTTCACCATCTGGCAACATTTGCTTGCAACACCTACCTGGATTTTTGAAAAGGTGGCTCCTGAAGATTTGCCCATTTTCACCGGAACGACACCGAAACTGGCTTTTTTGGACTCCCACGAGCCTAGAAACCACACGGGAGAGAAAAGAGAAGGGAGGGGAGAGAGGGGAGAAGAAAAAAGGACTGCTGGCACTCATAATTTTTATATTGCCTACTTTGGAGATAGTTTCTGAACGACAAAAAAGTGCTCGCGACACACCGCTCGGACACCTCAACCGAGCGGTACCGTTTTCAAAAATCCGGGTATATTTTGGCATGAAATGGGCTAAAATGGCCAAGAAATGCTGAAAAGGCCGCTCATCAGCCAGAATTCGGTCATTTTTCACCATCTGGCAACATTTGCTTGCAACACCTACCTGGATTTTTGAAAAGGTGGCTCCTGAAGATTTGCCCATTTTCACCGGAACGACACCGAAACTGGCTTTTTTGGACTCCCACGAGCCTAGAAACCACACGGGAGAGAAAAGAGAAGGGAGGGGAGAGAGGGGAGAAGAAAAAAGGACTGCTGGCACTCATAATTTTTATATTGCCTACTTTGGAGATAGTTTCTGAACGACAAAAAAGTGCTCGCGACACACCGCTCGGACACCTCAACCGAGCGGTACCGTTTTCAAAAATCCGGGTATATTTTGGCATGAAATGGGCTAAAATGGCCAAGAAATGCTGAAAAGGCCGCTCATCAGCCAGAATTCGGTCATTTTTCACCATCTGGCAACATTTGCTTGCAACACCTACCTGGATTTTTGAAAAGGTGGCTCCTGAAGATTTGCCCATTTTCACCGGAACGACACCGAAACTGGCTTTTTTGGACTCCCACGAGCCTAGAAACCACACGGGAGAGAAAAGAGAAGGGAGGGGAGAGAGGGGAGAAGAAAAAAGGACTGCTGGCACTCATAATTTTTATATTGCCTACTTTGGAGATAGTTTCTGAACGACAAAAAAGTGCTCGCGACACACCGCTCGGACACCTCAACCGAGCGGTACCGTTTTCAAAAATCCGGGTATATTTTGGCATGAAATGGGCTAAAATGGCCAAGAAATGCTGAAAAGGCCGCTCATCAGCCAGAATTCGGTCATTTTTCACCATCTGGCAACATTTGCTTGCAACACCTACCTGGATTTTTGAAAAGGTGGCTCCTGAAGATTTGCCCATTTTCACCGGAACGACACCGAAACTGGCTTTTTTGGACTCCCACGAGCCTAGAAACCACACGGGAGAGAAAAGAGAAGGGAGGGGAGAGAGGGGAGAAGAAAAAAGGACTGCTGGCACTCATAATTTTTATATTGCCTACTTTGGAGATAGTTTCTGAACGACAAAAAAGTGCTCGCGACACACCGCTCGGACACCTCAACCGAGCGGTACCGTTTTCAAAAATCCGGGTATATTTTGGCATGAAATGGGCTAAAATGGCCAAGAAATGCTGAAAAGGCCGCTCATCAGCCAGAATTCGGTCATTTTTCACCATCTGGCAACATTTGCTTGCAACACCTACCTGGATTTTTGAAAAGGTGGCTCCTGAAGATTTGCCCATTTTCACCGGAACGACACCGAAACTGGCTTTTTTGGACTCCCACGAGCCTAGAAACCACACGGGAGAGAAAAGAGAAGGGAGGGGAGAGAGGGGAGAAGAAAAAAGGACTGCTGGCACTCATAATTTTTATATTGCCTACTTTGGAGATAGTTTCTGAACGACAAAAAAGTGCTCGCGACACACCGCTCGGACACCTCAACCGAGCGGTACCGTTTTCAAAAATCCGGGTATATTTTGGCATGAAATGGGCTAAAATGGCCAAGAAATGCTGAAAAGGCCGCTCATCAGCCAGAATTCGGTCATTTTTCACCATCTGGCAACATTTGCTTGCAACACCTACCTGGATTTTTGAAAAGGTGGCTCCTGAAGATTTGCCCATTTTCACCGGAACGACACCGAAACTGGCTTTTTTGGACTCCCACGAGCCTAGAAACCACACGGGAGAGAAAAGAGAAGGGAGGGGAGAGAGGGGAGAAGAAAAAAGGACTGCTGGCACTCATAATTTTTATATTGCCTACTTTGGAGATAGTTTCTGAACGACAAAAAAGTGCTCGCGACACACCGCTCGGACACCTCAACCGAGCGGTACCGTTTTCAAAAATCCGGGTATATTTTGGCATGAAATGGGCTAAAATGGCCAAGAAATGCTGAAAAGGCCGCTCATCAGCCAGAATTCGGTCATTTTTCACCATCTGGCAACATTTGCTTGCAACACCTACCTGGATTTTTGAAAAGGTGGCTCCTGAAGATTTGCCCATTTTCACCGGAACGACACCGAAACTGGCTTTTTTGGACTCCCACGAGCCTAGAAACCACACGGGAGAGAAAAGAGAAGGGAGGGGAGAGAGGGGAGAAGAAAAAAGGACTGCTGGCACTCATAATTTTTATATTGCCTACTTTGGAGATAGTTTCTGAACGACAAAAAAGTGCTCGCGACACACCGCTCGGACACCTCAACCGAGCGGTACCGTTTTCAAAAATCCGGGTATATTTTGGCATGAAATGGGCTAAAATGGCCAAGAAATGCTGAAAAGGCCGCTCATCAGCCAGAATTCGGTCATTTTTCACCATCTGGCAACATTTGCTTGCAACACCTACCTGGATTTTTGAAAAGGTGGCTCCTGAAGATTTGCCCATTTTCACCGGAACGACACCGAAACTGGCTTTTTTGGACTCCCACGAGCCTAGAAACCACACGGGAGAGAAAAGAGAAGGGAGGGGAGAGAGGGGAGAAGAAAAAAGGACTGCTGGCACTCATAATTTTTATATTGCCTACTTTGGAGATAGTTTCTGAACGACAAAAAAGTGCTCGCGACACACCGCTCGGACACCTCAACCGAGCGGTACCGTTTTCAAAAATCCGGGTATATTTTGGCATGAAATGGGCTAAAATGGCCAAGAAATGCTGAAAAGGCCGCTCATCAGCCAGAATTCGGTCATTTTTCACCATCTGGCAACATTTGCTTGCAACACCTACCTGGATTTTTGAAAAGGTGGCTCCTGAAGATTTGCCCATTTTCACCGGAACGACACCGAAACTGGCTTTTTTGGACTCCCACGAGCCTAGAAACCACACGGGAGAGAAAAGAGAAGGGAGGGGAGAGAGGGGAGAAGAAAAAAGGACTGCTGGCACTCATAATTTTTATATTGCCTACTTTGGAGATAGTTTCTGAACGACAAAAAAGTGCTCGCGACACACCGCTCGGACACCTCAACCGAGCGGTACCGTTTTCAAAAATCCGGGTATATTTTGGCATGAAATGGGCTAAAATGGCCAAGAAATGCTGAAAAGGCCGCTCATCAGCCAGAATTCGGTCATTTTTCACCATCTGGCAACATTTGCTTGCAACACCTACCTGGATTTTTGAAAAGGTGGCTCCTGAAGATTTGCCCATTTTCACCGGAACGACACCGAAACTGGCTTTTTTGGACTCCCACGAGCCTAGAAACCACACGGGAGAGAAAAGAGAAGGGAGGGGAGAGAGGGGAGAAGAAAAAAGGACTGCTGGCACTCATAATTTTTATATTGCCTACTTTGGAGATAGTTTCTGAACGACAAAAAAGTGCTCGCGACACACCGCTCGGACACCTCAACCGAGCGGTACCGTTTTCAAAAATCCGGGTATATTTTGGCATGAAATGGGCTAAAATGGCCAAGAAATGCTGAAAAGGCCGCTCATCAGCCAGAATTCGGTCATTTTTCACCATCTGGCAACATTTGCTTGCAACACCTACCTGGATTTTTGAAAAGGTGGCTCCTGAAGATTTGCCCATTTTCACCGGAACGACACCGAAACTGGCTTTTTTGGACTCCCACGAGCCTAGAAACCACACGGGGAGAGAAAAGAGAAGGGAGGGAGAGAGGGGAGAAGAAAAAAGGACTGCTGGCACTCATAATTTTTATATTGCCTACTTTGGAGATAGTTTCTGAACCATGAAATGGGCTAAAATGGCCAAGAAATGCTGAAAAGGCCGCTCATCAGCCAGAATTCGGTCATTTTTCACCATCTGCAACATTGGACTCCCACGAGCCTAGAAACCACACGGGAGAGAAAAGAGAAGGGAGGGGTCGGTCATTTTTCACCATCTGGCAACATTTGCTTGCAACACCTACCTGGATTTTTGAAAAGGTGGCTCCTGAAGATTTGCCCATTTTCACCGGAACGACACCGAAACTGGCTTTTTTGGACTCCCACGAGCCTAGAAACCACACGGGAGAGAAAAGAGAAGGGAGGGGAGAGAGGGGAGAAGAAAAAAGGACTGCTGGCACTCATAATTTTTATATTGCCTACTTTGGAGATAGTTTCTGAACGACAAAAAAGTGCTCGCGACACACCGCTCGGACACCTCAACCGAGCGGTACCGTTTTCAAAAATCCGGGTATATTTTGGCATGAAATGGGCTAAAATGGCCAAGAAATGCTGAAAAGGCCGCTCATCAGCCAGAATTCGGTCATTTTTCACCATCTGGCAACATTTGCTTGCAACACCTACCTGGATTTTTGAAAAGGTGGCTCCTGAAGATTTGCCCATTTTCACCGGAACGACACCGAAACTGGCTTTTTTGGACTCCCACGAGCCTAGAAACCACACGGGAGAGAAAAGAGAAGGGAGGGGAGAGAGGGGAGAAGAAAAAAGGACTGCTGGCACTCATAATTTTTATATTGCCTACTTTGGAGATAGTTTCTGAACGACAAAAAAGTGCTCGCGACACACCGCTCGGACACCTCAACCGAGCGGTACCGTTTTCAAAAATCCGGGTATATTTTGGCATGAAATGGGCTAAAATGGCCAAGAAATGCTGAAAAGGCCGCTCATCAGCCAGAATTCGGTCATTTTTCACCATCTGGCAACATTTGCTTGCAACACCTACCTGGATTTTTGAAAAGGTGGCTCCTGAAGATTTGCCCATTTTCACCGGAACGACACCGAAACTGGCTTTTTTGGACTCCCACGAGCCTAGAAACCACACGGGAGAGAAAAGAGAAGGGAGGGGAGAGAGGGGAGAAGAAAAAAGGACTGCTGGCACTCATAATTTTTATATTGCCTACTTTGGAGATAGTTTCTGAACGACAAAAAAGTGCTCGCGACACACCGCTCGGACACCTCAACCGAGCGGTACCGTTTTCAAAAATCCGGGTATATTTTGGCATGAAATGGGCTAAAATGGCCAAGAAATGCTGAAAAGGCCGCTCATCAGCCAGAATTCGGTCATTTTTCACCATCTGGCAACATTTGCTTGCAACACCTACCTGGATTTTTGAAAAGGTGGCTCCTGAAGATTTGCCCATTTTCACCGGAACGACACCGAAACTGGCTTTTTTGGACTCCCACGAGCCTAGAAACCACACGGGAGAGAAAAGAGAAGGGAGGGGAGAGAGGGGAGAAGAAAAAAGGACTGCTGGCACTCATAATTTTTATATTGCCTACTTTGGAGATAGTTTCTGAACGACAAAAAAGTGCTCGCGACACACCGCTCGGACACCTCAACCGAGCGGTACCGTTTTCAAAAATCCGGGTATATTTTGGCATGAAATGGGCTAAAATGGCCAAGAAATGCTGAAAAGGCCGCTCATCAGCCAGAATTCGGTCATTTTTCACCATCTGGCAACATTTGCTTGCAACACCTACCTGGATTTTTGAAAAGGTGGCTCCTGAAGATTTGCCCATTTTCACCGGAACGACACCGAAACTGGCTTTTTTGGACTCCCACGAGCCTAGAAACCACACGGGAGAGAAAAGAGAAGGGAGGGGAGAGAGGGGAGAAGAAAAAAGGACTGCTGGCACTCATAATTTTTATATTGCCTACTTTGGAGATAGTTTCTGAACGACAAAAAAGTGCTCGCGACACACCGCTCGGACACCTCAACCGAGCGGTACCGTTTTCAAAAATCCGGGTATATTTTGGCATGAAATGGGCTAAAATGGCCAAGAAATGCTGAAAAGGCCGCTCATCAGCCAGAATTCGGTCATTTTTCACCATCTGGCAACATTTGCTTGCAACACCTACCTGGATTTTTGAAAAGGTGGCTCCTGAAGATTTGCCCATTTTCACCGGAACGACACCGAAACTGGCTTTTTTGGACTCCCACGAGCCTAGAAACCACACGGGAGAGAAAAGAGAAGGGAGGGGAGAGAGGGGAGAAGAAAAAAGGACTGCTGGCACTCATAATTTTTATATTGCCTACTTTGGAGATAGTTTCTGAACGACAAAAAAGTGCTCGCGACACACCGCTCGGACACCTCAACCGAGCGGTACCGTTTTCAAAAATCCGGGTATATTTTGGCATGAAATGGGCTAAAATGGCCAAGAAATGCTGAAAAGGCCGCTCATCAGCCAGAATTCGGTCATTTTTCACCATCTGCAACATTTGCTTGCAACACCTACCTGGATTTTTGAAAAGGTGGCTCCTGAAGATTTGCCCATTTTCACCGGAACGACACCGAAACTGGCTTTTTGGACTCCCACGAGCCTAGAAACCACACGGGAGAGAAAAGAGAAGGGAGGGGAGAGAGGGGAGAAGAAAAAAGGACTGCTGGCACTCATAATTTTTATATTGCCTACTTTGGAGATAGTTTCTGAACGACAAAAAAGTGCTCGCGACACACCGCTCGGACACCTCAACCGAGCGGTACCGTTTTCAAAAATCCGGGTATATTTTGGCATGAAATGGGCTAAAATGGCCAAGAAATGCTGAAAAGGCCGCTCATCAGCCAGAATTCGGTCATTTTTCACCATCTGGCAACATTTGCTTGCAACACCTACCTGGATTTTTGAAAAGGTGGCTCCTGAAGATTTGCCCATTTTCACCGGAACGACACCGAAACTGGCTTTTTTGGACTCCCACGAGCCTAGAAACCACACGGGAGAGAAAAGAGAAGGGAGGGGAGAGAGGGGAGAAGAAAAAAGGACTGCTGGCACTCATAATTTTTATATTGCCTACTTTGGAGATAGTTTCTGAACGACAAAAAAGTGCTCGCGACACACCGCTCGGACACCTCAACCGAGCGGTACCGTTTTCAAAAATCCGGGTATATTTTGGCATGAAATGGGCTAAAATGGCCAAGAAATGCTGAAAAGGCCGCTCATCAGCCAGAATTCGGTCATTTTTCACCATCTGCAACATTTGCTTGCAACACCTACCTGGATTTTTGAAAAGGTGGCTCCTGAAGATTTGCCCATTTTCACCGGAACGACACCGAAACTGGCTTTTTTGGACTCCCACGAGCCTAGAAACCACACGGGAGAGAAAAGAGAAGGGAGGGGAGAGAGGGGAGAAGAAAAAAGGACTGCTGGCACTCATAATTTTTATATTGCCTACTTTGGAGATAGTTTCTGAACGACAAAAAAGTGCTCGCGACACACCGCTCGGACACCTCAACCGAGCGGTACCGTTTTCAAAAATCCGGGTATATTTTGGCATGAAATGGGCTAAAATGGCCAAGAAATGCTGAAAAGGCCGCTCATCAGCCAGAATTCGGTCATTTTTCACCATCTGCAACATTTGCTTGCAACACCTACCTGGATTTTTGAAAAGGTGGCTCCTGAAGATTTGCCCATTTTCACCGGAACGACACCGAAACTGGCTTTTTTGGACTCCCACGAGCCTAGAAACCACACGGGAGAGAAAAGAGAAGGGAGGGGAGAGAGGGGAGAAGAAAAAAGGACTGCTGGCACTCATAATTTTTATATTGCCTACTTTGGAGATAGTTTCTGAACGACAAAAAAGTGCTCGCGACACACCGCTCGGACACCTCAACCGAGCGGTACCGTTTTCAAAAATCCGGGTATATTTTGGCATGAAATGGGCTAAAATGGCCAAGAAATGCTGAAAAGGCCGCTCATCAGCCAGAATTCGGTCATTTTTCACCATCTGCAACATTTGCTTGCAACACCTACCTGGATTTTTGAAAAGGTGGCTCCTGAAGATTTGCCCATTTTCACCGGAACGACACCGAAACTGGCTTTTTTGGACTCCCACGAGCCTAGAAACCACACGGGAGAGAAAAGAGAAGGGAGGGGAGAGAGGGGAGAAGAAAAAAGGACTGCTGGCACTCATAATTTTTATATTGCCTACTTTGGAGATAGTTTCTGAACGACAAAAAAGTGCTCGCGACACACCGCTCGGACACCTCAACCGAGCGGTACCGTTTTCAAAAATCCGGGTATATTTTGGCATGAAATGGGCTAAAATGGCCAAGAAATGCTGAAAAGGCCGCTCATCAGCCAGAATTCGGTCATTTTTCACCATCTGGCAACATTTGCTTGCAACACCTACCTGGATTTTTGAAAAGGTGGCTCCTGAAGATTTGCCCATTTTCACCGGAACGACACCGAAACTGGCTTTTTTGGACTCCCACGAGCCTAGAAACCACACGGGAGAGAAAAGAGAAGGGAGGGGAGAGAGGGGAGAAGAAAAAAGGACTGCTGGCACTCATAATTTTTATATTGCCTACTTTGGAGATAGTTTCTGAACGACAAAAAAGTGCTCGCGACACACCGCTCGGACACCTCAACCGAGCGGTACCGTTTTCAAAAATCCGGGTATATTTTGGCATGAAATGGGCTAAAATGGCCAAGAAATGCTGAAAAGGCCGCTCATCAGCCAGAATTCGGTCATTTTTCACCATCTGGCAACATTTGCTTGCAACACCTACCTGGATTTTTGAAAAGGTGGCTCCTGAAGATTTGCCCATTTTCACCGGAACGACACCGAAACTGGCTTTTTTGGACTCCCACGAGCCTAGAAACCACACGGGAGAGAAAAGAGAAGGGAGGGGAGAGAGGGGAGAAGAAAAAAGGACTGCTGGCACTCATAATTTTTATATTGCCTACTTTGGAGATAGTTTCTGAACGACAAAAAAGTGCTCGCGACACACCGCTCGGACACCTCAACCGAGCGGTACCGTTTTCAAAAATCCGGGTATATTTTGGCATGAAATGGGCTAAAATGGCCAAGAAATGCTGAAAAGGCCGCTCATCAGCCAGAATTCGGTCATTTTTCACCATCTGGCAACATTTGCTTGCAACACCTACCTGGATTTTTGAAAAGGTGGCTCCTGAAGATTTGCCCATTTTCACCGGAACGACACCGAAACTGGCTTTTTTGGACTCCCACGAGCCTAGAAACCACACGGGAGAGAAAAGAGAAGGGAGGGGAGAGAGGGGAGAAGAAAAAAGGACTGCTGGCACTCATAATTTTTATATTGCCTACTTTGGAGATAGTTTCTGAACGACAAAAAAGTGCTCGCGACACACCGCTCGGACACCTCAACCGAGCGGTACCGTTTTCAAAAATCCGGGTATATTTTGGCATGAAATGGGCTAAAATGGCCAAGAAATGCTGAAAAGGCCGCTCATCAGCCAGAATTCGGTCATTTTTCACCATCTGGCAACATTTGCTTGCAACACCTACCTGGATTTTTGAAAAGGTGGCTCCTGAAGATTTGCCCATTTTCACCGGAACGACACCGAAACTGGCTTTTTTGGACTCCCACGAGCCTAGAAACCACACGGGAGAGAAAAGAGAAGGGAGGGGAGAGAGGGGAGAAGAAAAAAGGACTGCTGGCACTCATAATTTTTATATTGCCTACTTTGGAGATAGTTTCTGAACGACAAAAAAGTGCTCGCGACACACCGCTCGGACACCTCAACCGAGCGGTACCGTTTTCAAAAATCCGGGTATATTTTGGCATGAAATGGGCTAAAATGGCCAAGAAATGCTGAAAAGGCCGCTCATCAGCCAGAATTCGGTCATTTTTCACCATCTGGCAACATTTGCTTGCAACACCTACCTGGATTTTTGAAAAGGTGGCTCCTGAAGATTTGCCCATTTTCACCGGAACGACACCGAAACTGGCTTTTTTGGACTCCCACGAGCCTAGAAACCACACGGGAGAGAAAAGAGAAGGGAGGGGAGAGAGGGGAGAAGAAAAAAGGACTGCTGGCACTCATAATTTTTATATTGCCTACTTTGGAGATAGTTTCTGAACGACAAAAAAGTGCTCGCGACACACCGCTCGGACACCTCAACCGAGCGGTACCGTTTTCAAAAATCCGGGTATATTTTGGCATGAAATGGGCTAAAATGGCCAAGAAATGCTGAAAAGGCCGCTCATCAGCCAGAATTCGGTCATTTTTCACCATCTGGCAACATTTGCTTGCAACACCTACCTGGATTTTTGAAAAGGTGGCTCCTGAAGATTTGCCCATTTTCACCGGAACGACACCGAAACTGGCTTTTTTGGACTCCCACGAGCCTAGAAACCACACGGGAGAGAAAAGAGAAGGGAGGGGAGAGAGGGGAGAAGAAAAAAGGACTGCTGGCACTCATAATTTTTATATTGCCTACTTTGGAGATAGTTTCTGAACGACAAAAAAGTGCTCGCGACACACCGCTCGGACACCTCAACCGAGCGGTACCGTTTTCAAAAATCCGGGTATATTTTGGCATGAAATGGGCTAAAATGGCCAAGAAATGCTGAAAAGGCCGCTCATCAGCCAGAATTCGGTCATTTTTCACCATCTGGCAACATTTGCTTGCAACACCTACCTGGATTTTTGAAAAGGTGGCTCCTGAAGATTTGCCCATTTTCACCGGAACGACACCGAAACTGGCTTTTTTGGACTCCCACGAGCCTAGAAACCACACGGGAGAGAAAAGAGAAGGGAGGGGAGAGAGGGGAGAAGAAAAAAGGACTGCTGGCACTCATAATTTTTATATTGCCTACTTTGGAGATAGTTTCTGAACGACAAAAAAGTGCTCGCGACACACCGCTCGGACACCTCAACCGAGCGGTACCGTTTTCAAAAATCCGGGTATATTTTGGCATGAAATGGGCTAAAATGGCCAAGAAATGCTGAAAAGGCCGCTCATCAGCCAGAATTCGGTCATTTTTCACCATCTGGCAACATTTGCTTGCAACACCTACCTGGATTTTTGAAAAGGTGGCTCCTGAAGATTTGCCCATTTTCACCGGAACGACACCGAAACTGGCTTTTTTGGACTCCCACGAGCCTAGAAACCACACGGGAGAGAAAAGAGAAGGGAGGGGAGAGAGGGGAGAAGAAAAAAGGACTGCTGGCACTCATAATTTTTATATTGCCTACTTTGGAGATAGTTTCTGAACGACAAAAAAGTGCTCGCGACACACCGCTCGGACACCTCAACCGAGCGGTACCGTTTTCAAAAATCGGGTATATTTTGGCATGAAATGGGCTAAAATGGCCAAGAAATGCTGAAAAGGCCGCTCATCAGCCAGAATTCGGTCATTTTTCACCATCTGGCAACATTTGCTTGCAACACCTACCTGGATTTTTGAAAAGGTGGCTCCTGAAGATTTGCCCATTTTCACCGGAACGACACCGAAACTGGCTTTTTTGGACTCCCACGAGCCTAGAAACCACACGGGAGAGAAAAGAGAAGGGAGGGGAGAGAGGGGAGAAGAAAAAGGACTGCTGGCACTCATAATTTTTATATTGCCTACTTTGGAGATAGTTTCTGAACGACAAAAAAGTGCTCGCGACACACCGCTCGGACACCTCAACCGAGCGGTACCGTTTTCAAAAATCCGGGTATATTTTGGCATGAAATGGGCTAAAATGGCCAAGAAATGCTGAAAAGGCCGCTCATCAGCCAGAATTCGGTCATTTTTCACCATCTGGCAACATTTGCTTGCAACACCTACCTGGATTTTTGAAAAGGTGGCTCCTGAAGATTTGCCCATTTTCACCGGAACGACACCGAAACTGGCTTTTTTGGACTCCCACGAGCCTAGAAACCACACGGGAGAGAAAAGAGAAGGGAGGGGAGAGAGGGGAGAAGAAAAAAGGACTGCTGGCACTCATAATTTTTATATTGCCTACTTTGGAGATAGTTTCTGAACGACAAAAAAGTGCTCGCGACACACCGCTCGGACACCTCAACCGAGCGGTACCGTTTTCAAAAATCCGGGTATATTTTGGCATGAAATGGGCTAAAATGGCCAAGAAATGCTGAAAAGGCCGCTCATCAGCCAGAATTCGGTCATTTTTCACCATCTGGCAACATTTGCTTGCAACACCTACCTGGATTTTTGAAAAGGTGGCTCCTGAAGATTTGCCCATTTTCACCGGAACGACACCGAAACTGGCTTTTTTGGACTCCCACGAGCCTAGAAACCACACGGGAGAGAAAAGAGAAGGGAGGGGAGAGAGGGGAGAAGAAAAAAGGACTGCTGGCACTCATAATTTTTATATTGCCTACTTTGGAGATAGTTTCTGAACGACAAAAAAGTGCTCGCGACACACCGCTCGGACACCTCAACCGAGCGGTACCGTTTTCAAAAATCCGGGTATATTTTGGCATGAAATGGGCTAAAATGGCCAAGAAATGCTGAAAAGGCCGCTCATCAGCCAGAATTCGGTCATTTTTCACCATCTGGCAACATTTGCTTGCAACACCTACCTGGATTTTTGAAAAGGTGGCTCCTGAAGATTTGCCCATTTTCACCGGAACGACACCGAAACTGGCTTTTTTGGACTCCCACGAGCCTAGAAACCACACGGGAGAGAAAAGAGAAGGGAGGGGAGAGAGGGGAGAAGAAAAAAGGACTGCTGGCACTCATAATTTTTATATTGCCTACTTTGGAGATAGTTTCTGAACGACAAAAAAGTGCTCGCGACACACCGCTCGGACACCTCAACCGAGCGGTACCGTTTTCAAAAATCCGGGTATATTTTGGCATGAAATGGGCTAAAATGGCCAAGAAATGCTGAAAAGGCCGCTCATCAGCCAGAATTCGGTCATTTTTCACCATCTGGCAACATTTGCTTGCAACACCTACCTGGATTTTTGAAAAGGTGGCTCCTGAAGATTTGCCCATTTTCACCGGAACGACACCGAAACTGGCTTTTTTGGACTCCCACGAGCCTAGAAACCACACGGGAGAGAAAAGAGAAGGGAGGGGAGAGAGGGAGAAGAAAAAAGGACTGCTGGCACTCATAATTTTTATATTGCCTACTTTGGAGATAGTTTCTGAACGACAAAAAAGTGCTCGCGACACACCGCTCGGACACCTCAACCGAGCGGTACCGTTTTCAAAAATCCGGGTATATTTTGGCATGAAATGGGCTAAAATGGCCAAGAAATGCTGAAAAGGCCGCTCATCAGCCAGAATTCGGTCATTTTTCACCATCTGGCAACATTTGCTTGCAACACCTACCTGGATTTTTGAAAAGGTGGCTCCTGAAGATTTGCCCATTTTCACCGGAACGACACCGAAACTGGCTTTTTTGGACTCCCACTAGCCTAGAAACCACACGGGAGAGAAAAGAGAAGGGAGGGGAGAGAGGGGAGAAGAAAAAAGGACTGCTGGCACTCATAATTTTTATATTGCCTACTTTGGAGATAGTTTCTGAACGACAAAAAAGTGCTCGCGACACACCGCTCGGACACCTCAACCGAGCGGTACCGTTTTCAAAAATCCGGGTATATTTTGGCATGAAATGGGCTAAAATGGCCAAGAAATGCTGAAAAGGCCGCTCATCAGCCAGAATTCGGTCATTTTTCACCATCTGGCAACATTTGCTTGCAACACCTACCTGGATTTTTGAAAAGGTGGCTCCTGAAGATTTGCCCATTTTCACCGGAACGACACCGAAACTGGCTTTTTTGGACTCCCACTAGCCTAGAAACCACACGGGAGAGAAAAGAGAAGGGAGGGGAGAGAGGGGAGAAGAAAAAAGGACTGCTGGCACTCATAATTTTTATATTGCCTACTTTGGAGATAGTTTCTGAACGACAAAAAAGTGCTCGCGACACACCGCTCGGACACCTCAACCGAGCGGTACCGTTTTCAAAAATCCGGGTATATTTTGGCATGAAATGGGCTAAAATGGCCAAGAAATGCTGAAAAGGCCGCTCATCAGCCAGAATTCGGTCATTTTTCACCATCTGGCAACATTTGCTTGCAACACCTACCTGGATTTTTGAAAAGGTGGCTCCTGAAGATTTGCCCATTTTCACCGGAACGACACCGAAACTGGCTTTTTTGGACTCCCACGAGCCTAGAAACCACACGGGAGAGAAAAGAGAAGGGAGGGGAGAGAGGGGAGAAGAAAAAAGGACTGCTGGCACTCATAATTTTTATATTGCCTACTTTGGAGATAGTTTCTGAACGACAAAAAAGTGCTCGCGACACACCGCTCGGACACCTCAACCGAGCGGTACCGTTTTCAAAAATCCGGGTATATTTTGGCATGAAATGGGCTAAAATGGCCAAGAAATGCTGAAAAGGCCGCTCATCAGCCAGAATTCGGTCATTTTTCACCATCTGGCAACATTTGCTTGCAACACCTACCTGGATTTTTGAAAAGGTGGCTCCTGAAGATTTGCCCATTTTCACCGGAACGACACCGAAACTGGCTTTTTTGGACTCCCACTAGCCTAGAAACCACACGGGAGAGAAAAGAGAAGGGAGGGGAGAGAGGGGAGAAGAAAAAAGGACTGCTGGCACTCATAATTTTTATATTGCCTACTTTGGAGATAGTTTCTGAACGACAAAAAAGTGCTCGCGACACACCGCTCGGACACCTCAACCGAGCGGTACCGTTTTCAAAAATCCGGGTATATTTTGGCATGAAATGGGCTAAAATGGCCAAGAAATGCTGAAAAGGCCGCTCATCAGCCAGAATTCGGTCATTTTTCACCATCTGGCAACATTTGCTTGCAACACCTACCTGGATTTTTGAAAAGGTGGCTCCTGAAGATTTGCCCATTTTCACCGGAACGACACCGAAACTGGCTTTTTTGGACTCCCACGAGCCTAGAAACCACACGGGAGAGAAAAGAGAAGGGAGGGGAGAGAGGGGAGAAGAAAAAAGGACTGCTGGCACTCATAATTTTTATATTGCCTACTTTGGAGATAGTTTCTGAACGACAAAAAAGTGCTCGCGACACACCGCTCGGACACCTCAACCGAGCGGTACCGTTTTCAAAAATCCGGGTATATTTTGGCATGAAATGGGCTAAAATGGCCAAGAAATGCTGAAAAGGCCGCTCATCAGCCAGAATTCGGTCATTTTTCACCATCTGGCAACATTTGCTTGCAACACCTACCTGGATTTTTGAAAAGGTGGCTCCTGAAGATTTGCCCATTTTCACCGGAACGACACCGAAACTGGCTTTTTTGGACTCCCACGAGCCTAGAAACCACACGGGAGAGAAAAGAGAAGGGAGGGGAGAGAGGGGAGAAGAAAAAAGGACTGCTGGCACTCATAATTTTTATATTGCCTACTTTGGAGATAGTTTCTGAACGACAAAAAAGTGCTCGCGACACACCGCTCGGACACCTCAACCGAGCGGTACCGTTTTCAAAAATCCGGGTATATTTTGGCATGAAATGGGCTAAAATGGCCAAGAAATGCTGAAAAGGCCGCTCATCAGCCAGAATTCGGTCATTTTTCACCATCTGGCAACATTTGCTTGCAACACCTACCTGGATTTTTGAAAAGGTGGCTCCTGAAGATTTGCCCATTTTCACCGGAACGACACCGAAACTGGCTTTTTTGGACTCCCACGAGCCTAGAAACCACACGGGAGAGAAAAGAGAAGGGAGGGGAGAGAGGGGAGAAGAAAAAAGGACTGCTGGCACTCATAATTTTTATATTGCCTACTTTGGAGATAGTTTCTGAACGACAAAAAAGTGCTCGCGACACACCGCTCGGACACCTCAACCGAGCGGTACCGTTTTCAAAAATCCGGGTATATTTTGGCATGAAATGGGCTAAAATGGCCAAGAAATGCTGAAAAGGCCGCTCATCAGCCAGAATTCGGTCATTTTTCACCATCTGGCAACATTTGCTTGCAACACCTACCTGGATTTTTGAAAAGGTGGCTCCTGAAGATTTGCCCATTTTCACCGGAACGACACCGAAACTGGCTTTTTTGGACTCCCACGAGCCTAGAAACCACACGGGAGAGAAAAGAGAAGGGAGGGGAGAGAGGGGAGAAGAAAAAAGGACTGCTGGCACTCATAATTTTTATATTGCCTACTTTGGAGATAGTTTCTGAACGACAAAAAAGTGCTCGCGACACACCGCTCGGACACCTCAACCGAGCGGTACCGTTTTCAAAAATCCGGGTATATTTTGGCATGAAATGGGCTAAAATGGCCAAGAAATGCTGAAAAGGCCGCTCATCAGCCAGAATTCGGTCATTTTTCACCATCTGGCAACATTTGCTTGCAACACCTACCTGGATTTTTGAAAAGGTGGCTCCTGAAGATTTGCCCATTTTCACCGGAACGACACCGAAACTGGCTTTTTTGGACTCCCACGAGCCTAGAAACCACACGGGAGAGAAAAGAGAAGGGAGGGGAGAGAGGGGAGAAGAAAAAAGGACTGCTGGCACTCATAATTTTTATATTGCCTACTTTGGAGATAGTTTCTGAACGACAAAAAAGTGCTCGCGACACACCGCTCGGACACCTCAACCGAGCGGTACCGTTTTCAAAAATCCGGGTATATTTTGGCATGAAATGGGCTAAAATGGCCAAGAAATGCTGAAAAGGCCGCTCATCAGCCAGAATTCGGTCATTTTTCACCATCTGGCAACATTTGCTTGCAACACCTACCTGGATTTTTGAAAAGGTGGCTCCTGAAGATTTGCCCATTTTCACCGGAACGACACCGAAACTGGCTTTTTTGGACTCCCACGAGCCTAGAAACCACACGGGAGAGAAAAGAGAAGGGAGGGGAGAGAGGGGAGAAGAAAAAAGGACTGCTGGCACTCATAATTTTTATATTGCCTACTTTGGAGATAGTTTCTGAACGACAAAAAAGTGCTCGCGACACACCGCTCGGACACCTCAACCGAGCGGTACCGTTTTCAAAAATCCGGGTATATTTTGGCATGAAATGGGCTAAAATGGCCAAGAAATGCTGAAAAGGCCGCTCATCAGCCAGAATTCGGTCATTTTTCACCATCTGGCAACATTTGCTTGCAACACCTACCTGGATTTTTGAAAAGGTGGCTCCTGAAGATTTGCCCATTTTCACCGGAACGACACCGAAACTGGCTTTTTTGGACTCCCACGAGCCTAGAAACCACACGGGAGAGAAAAGAGAAGGGAGGGGAGAGAGGGGAGAAGAAAAAAGGACTGCTGGCACTCATAATTTTTATATTGCCTACTTTGGAGATAGTTTCTGAACGACAAAAAAGTGCTCGCGACACACCGCTCGGACACCTCAACCGAGCGGTACCGTTTTCAAAAATCCGGGTATATTTTGGCATGAAATGGGCTAAAATGGCCAAGAAATGCTGAAAAGGCCGCTCATCAGCCAGAATTCGGTCATTTTTCACCATCTGGCAACATTTGCTTGCAACACCTACCTGGATTTTTGAAAAGGTGGCTCCTGAAGATTTGCCCATTTTCACCGGAACGACACCGAAACTGGCTTTTTTGGACTCCCACTAGCCTAGAAACCACACGGGAGAGAAAAGAGAAGGGAGGGGAGAGAGGGGAGAAGAAAAAAGGACTGCTGGCACTCATAATTTTTATATTGCCTACTTTGGAGATAGTTTCTGAACGACAAAAAAGTGCTCGCGACACACCGCTCGGACACCTCAACCGAGCGGTACCGTTTTCAAAAATCCGGGTATATTTTGGCATGAAATGGGCTAAAATGGCCAAGAAATGCTGAAAAGGCCGCTCATCAGCCAGAATTCGGTCATTTTTCACCATCTGGCAACATTTGCTTGCAACACCTACCTGGATTTTTGAAAAGGTGGCTCCTGAAGATTTGCCCATTTTCACCGGAACGACACCGAAACTGGCTTTTTTGGACTCCCACTAGCCTAGAAACCACACGGGAGAGAAAAGAGAAGGGAGGGGAGAGAGGGGAGAAGAAAAAAGGACTGCTGGCACTCATAATTTTTATATTGCCTACTTTGGAGATAGTTTCTGAACGACAAAAAAGTGCTCGCGACACACCGCTCGGACACCTCAACCGAGCGGTACCGTTTTCAAAAATCCGGGTATATTTTGGCATGAAATGGGCTAAAATGGCCAAGAAATGCTGAAAAGGCCGCTCATCAGCCAGAATTCGGTCATTTTTCACCATCTGGCAACATTTGCTTGCAACACCTACCTGGATTTTTGAAAAGGTGGCTCCTGAAGATTTGCCCATTTTCACCGGAACGACACCGAAACTGGCTTTTTTGGACTCCCACTAGCCTAGAAACCACACGGGAGAGAAAAGAGAAGGGAGGGGAGAGAGGGGAGAAGAAAAAAGGACTGCTGGCACTCATAATTTTTATATTGCCTACTTTGGAGATAGTTTCTGAACGACAAAAAAGTGCTCGCGACACACCGCTCGGACACCTCAACCGAGCGGTACCGTTTTCAAAAATCCGGGTATATTTTGGCATGAAATGGGCTAAAATGGCCAAGAAATGCTGAAAAGGCCGCTCATCAGCCAGAATTCGGTCATTTTTCACCATCTGGCAACATTTGCTTGCAACACCTACCTGGATTTTTGAAAAGGTGGCTCCTGAAGATTTGCCCATTTTCACCGGAACGACACCGAAACTGGCTTTTTTGGACTCCCACTAGCCTAGAAACCACACGGGAGAGAAAAGAGAAGGGAGGGGAGAGAGGGGAGAAGAAAAAAGGACTGCTGGCACTCATAATTTTTATATTGCCTACTTTGGAGATAGTTTCTGAACGACAAAAAAGTGCTCGCGACACACCGCTCGGACACCTCAACCGAGCGGTACCGTTTTCAAAAATCCGGGTATATTTTGGCATGAAATGGGCTAAAATGGCCAAGAAATGCTGAAAAGGCCGCTCATCAGCCAGAATTCGGTCATTTTTCACCATCTGGCAACATTTGCTTGCAACACCTACCTGGATTTTTGAAAAGGTGGCTCCTGAAGATTTGCCCATTTTCACCGGAACGACACCGAAACTGGCTTTTTTGGACTCCCACTAGCCTAGAAACCACACGGGAGAGAAAAGAGAAGGGAGGGGAGAGAGGGGAGAAGAAAAAAGGACTGCTGGCACTCATAATTTTTATATTGCCTACTTTGGAGATAGTTTCTGAACGACAAAAAAGTGCTCGCGACACACCGCTCGGACACCTCAACCGAGCGGTACCGTTTTCAAAAATCCGGGTATATTTTGGCATGAAATGGGCTAAAATGGCCAAGAAATGCTGAAAAGGCCGCTCATCAGCCAGAATTCGGTCATTTTTCACCATCTGGCAACATTTGCTTGCAACACCTACCTGGATTTTTGAAAAGGTGGCTCCTGAAGATTTGCCCATTTTCACCGGAACGACACCGAAACTGGCTTTTTTGGACTCCCACTAGCCTAGAAACCACACGGGAGAGAAAAGAGAAGGGAGGGGAGAGAGGGGAGAAGAAAAAAGGACTGCTGGCACTCATAATTTTTATATTGCCTACTTTGGAGATAGTTTCTGAACGACAAAAAAGTGCTCGCGACACACCGCTCGGACACCTCAACCGAGCGGTACCGTTTTCAAAAATCCGGGTATATTTTGGCATGAAATGGGCTAAAATGGCCAAGAAATGCTGAAAAGGCCGCTCATCAGCCAGAATTCGGTCATTTTTCACCATCTGGCAACATTTGCTTGCAACACCTACCTGGATTTTTGAAAAGGTGGCTCCTGAAGATTTGCCCATTTTCACCGGAACGACACCGAAACTGGCTTTTTTGGACTCCCACTAGCCTAGAAACCACACGGGAGAGAAAAGAGAAGGGAGGGGAGAGAGGGGAGAAGAAAAAAGGACTGCTGGCACTCATAATTTTTATATTGCCTACTTTGGAGATAGTTTCTGAACGACAAAAAAGTGCTCGCGACACACCGCTCGGACACCTCAACCGAGCGGTACCGTTTTCAAAAATCCGGGTATATTTTGGCAT
>CAXHKT010000365.1:0-21111 GCA_964017195.1 Siderastrea radians
GAAAACGGTACCGCTCGGCTGTGGTGCCCGAGCGGTGTGTCGCGAGCACTTTTTTGTCGTTCAGAAACTATCTCCAAAGTAGGCAATATAAAAATCATGAGTGCCAGCAGTCCTTTTTTCTTCTCCCCTCTCTCCCCTCCCTTCTCTTTTCTCTCCCGTGTGGTTTCTAGGCTCATGGGAGTCCAAAAAATCCGGTTTCGGTGTCGTTCCGGCCAAAGTGGGCAAATCTTCAGGAGCCACCTTTTCAAAAATCCAGGTAGATATCGCAAGCAATTGTTGTCAGATGGCAAAAAATGACCGAATTCTGGCTGATGAGCGGCCTCTTCAGCATTTCTTGGCCATTTAGCCCATTTCATGCCAATATATACCCGGATTTTTGAAAACGGTACCGCTCGGCTGAGGTGCCCGAGCGGTGTGTCGCGAGCACTTTTTGTCGTTCAGAAACTATCTCCAAAGTAGGCAATATAAAAATCATGAGTGCCAGCAGTCCTTTTTTCTTCTCCCCTCTCTCCCCTCCCTTCTCTTTTCTCTCCCGTTTGGTTTCTAGGCTCATGGGAGTCCAAAAAACCCGGTTTCGGTGTCGTTCCGGCCAAAGTGGGCAAATCTTCAGGAGCCACCTTTTCAAAAATCCAGGTAGATATCGCAAGCAATTGTTGTCAGATGGCAAAAAATGACCGAATTCTGGCTGATGAGCGGCCTCTTCAGCATTCTTGGCCATTTTAGCCCATTTCATGCCAATATATACCCGGATTTTTGAAAACGGTACCGCTCGGCTGTGGTGCCCGAGCGGTGTGTCGCGAGCACTTTTTTGTCGTTCAGAAACTATCTCCAAAGTAGGCAATATAAAAATCATGAGTGCCAGCAGTCCCTTTTTCTTCTCCCCTCTCTCCCCTCCCTTCTCTTTTCTCTCCCGTTTGGTTTCTAGGCTCATGGGAGTCCAAAAAACCCGGTTTCGGTGTCGTTCCGGCCAAAGTGGGCAAATCTTCAGGAGCCACCTTTTCAAAAATCCAGGTAGATATCGCAAGCAATTGTTGTCAGATGGCAAAAAATGACCGAATTCTGGCTGATGAGCGGCCTCTTCAGCATTTCTTGGCCATTTTAGCCCATTTCATGCCAATATATACCCGGATTTTTGAAAACGGTACCGCTCGGCTGTGGTGCCCGAGCGGTGTGTCGCGAGCACTTTTTTGTCGTTCAGAAACTATCTCCAAAGTAGGCAATATAAAAATCATGAGTGCCAGCAGTCCTTTTTCTTCTCCCCTCTCTCCCCTCCCTTCTCTTTTCTCTCCCGTGTGGTTTCTAGGCTCATGGGAGTCCAAAAAATCCGGTTTCGGTGTCGTTCCGGCCAAAGTGGGCAAATCTTCAGGAGCCACCTTTTCAAAAATCCAGGTAGATATCGCAAGCAATTGTTGTCAGATGGCAAAAAATGACCGAATTCTGGCTGATGAGCGGCCTCTTCAGCATTTCTTGGCCATTTTAGCCCATTTCATGCCAATATATACCCGGATTTTTGAAAACGGTACCGCTCGGCTGAGGTGCCCGAGCGGTGTGTCGCGAGCACTTTTTTGTCGTTCAGAAACTATCTCAAAGTAGGCAATATAAAAATCATGAGTGCCAGCAGTCCTTTTTTCTTCTCCCCTCTCTCCCCTCCCTTCTCTTTTCTCTCCCGTGTGGTTTCTAGGCTCATGGGAGTCCAAAAATCCGGTTTCGGTGTCGTTCCGGCCAAAGTGGGCAAATCTTCAGGAGCCACCTTTTCAAAAATCCAGGTAGATATCGCAAGCAATTGTTGTCAGATGGCAAAAAATGACCGAATTCTGGCTGATGAGCGGCCTCTTCAGCATTTCTTGGCCATTTTAGCCCATTTCATGCCAATATATACCCGGATTTTGAAAACGGTACCGCTCGGCTGAGGTGCCCGAGCGGTGTGTCGCGAGCACTTTTTTGTCGTTCAGAAACTATCTCCAAAGTAGGCAATATAAAAATCATGAGTGCCAGCAGTCCTTTTTTCTTCTCCCCTCTCTCCCCTCCCTTCTCTTTTCTCTCCCGTTTGGTTTCTAGGCTCATGGGAGTCCAAAAACCCGGTTTCGGTGTCGTTCCGGCCAAAGTGGGCAAATCTTCAGGAGCCACCTTTTCAAAAATCCAGGTAGATATCGCAAGCAATTGTTGTCAGATGGCAAAAAATGACCGAATTCTGGCTGATGAGCGGCCTCTTCAGCATTTCTTGGCCATTTTAGCCCATTTCATGCCAATATATACCCGGATTTTTGAAAACGGTACCGCTCGGCTGTGGTGCCCGAGCGGTGTGTCGCGAGCACTTTTTTGTCGTTCAGAAACTATCTCCAAAGTAGGCAATATAAAAATCATGAGTGCCAGCAGTCCTTTTTTCTTCTCCCCTCTCTCCCCTCCCTTCTCTTTTCTCTCCCGTGTGGTTTCTAGGCTCATGGGAGTCCAAAAAATCCGGTTTCGGTGTCGTTCCGGCCAAAGTGGGCAAATCTTCAGGAGCCACCTTTTCAAAAATCCAGGTAGATATCGCAAGCAATTGTTGTCAGATGGCAAAAAATGACCGAATTCTGGCTGATGAGCGGCCTCTTCAGCATTTCTTGGCCATTTTAGCCCATTTCATGCCAATATATACCCGGATTTTTGAAAACGGTACCGCTCGGCTGAGGTGCCCGAGCGGTGTGTCGCGAGCACTTTTTTGTCGTTCAGAAACTATCTCCAAAGTAGGCAATATAAAAATCATGAGTGCCAGCAGTCCTTTTTTCTTCTCCCCTCTCTCCCCTCCCTTCTCTTTTCTCTCCCGTTTGGTTTCTAGGCTCATGGGAGTCCAAAAAACCCGGTTTCGGTGTCGTTCCGGCCAAAGTGGGCAAATCTTCAGGAGCCACCTTTTCAAAATCCAGGTAGATATCGCAAGCAATTGTTGTCAGATGGCAAAAAATGACCGAATTCTGGCTGATGAGCGGCCTCTTCAGCATTTCTTGGCCATTTTAGCCCATTTCATGCCAATATATACCCGGATTTTTGAAAACGGTACCGCTCGGCTGTGGTGCCCGAGCGGTGTGTCGCGAGCACTTTTTTGTCGTTCAGAAACTATCTCCAAAGTAGGCAATATAAAAATCATGAGTGCCAGCAGTCCCTTTTTCTTCTCCCCTCTCTCCCCTCCCTTCTCTTTTCTCTCCCGTTTGGTTTCTAGGCTCATGGGAGTCCAAAAAACCCGGTTTCGGTGTCGTTCCGGCCAAAGTGGGCAAATCTTCAGGAGCCACCTTTTCAAAAATCCAGGTAGATATCGCAAGCAATTGTTGTCAGATGGCAAAAAATGACCGAATTCTGGCTGATGAGCGGCCTCTTCAGCATTTCTTGGCCATTTTAGCCCATTTCATGCCAATATATACCCGGATTTTTGAAAACGGTACCGCTCGGCTGAGGTGCCCGAGCGGTGTGTCGCGAGCACTTTTTTGTCGTTCAGAAACTATCTCCAAAGTAGGCAATATAAAAATCATGAGTGCCAGCAGTCCTTTTTTCTTCTCCCCTCTCTCCCCTCCCTTCTCTTTTCTCTCCCGTGTGGTTTCTAGGCTCATGGGAGTCCAAAAAATCCGGTTTCGGTGTCGTTCCGGCCAAAGTGGGCAAATCTTCAGGAGCCACCTTTTCAAAAATCCAGGTAGATATCGCAAGCAATTGTTGTCAGATGGCAAAAAATGACCGAATTCTGGCTGATGAGCGGCCTCTTCAGCATTTCTTGGCCATTTTAGCCCATTTCATGCCAATATATACCCGGATTTTTGAAAACGGTACCGCTCGGCTGAGGTGCCCGAGCGGTGTGTCGCGAGCACTTTTTTGTCGTTCAGAAACTATCTCCAAAGTAGGCAATATAAAAATCATGAGTGCCAGCAGTCCTTTTTTCTTCTCCCCTCTCTCCCCTCCCTTCTCTTTTCTCTCCCGTGTGGTTTCTAGGCTCATGGGAGTCCAAAAAATCCGGTTTCGGTGTCGTTCCGGCCAAAGTGGGCAAATCTTCAGGAGCCACCTTTTCAAAAATCCAGGTAGATATCGCAAGCAATTGTTGTCAGATGGCAAAAAATGACCGAATTCTGGCTGATGAGCGGCCTCTTCAGCATTTCTTGGCCATTTTAGCCCATTTCATGCCAATATATACCCGGATTTTTGAAAACGGTACCGCTCGGCTGAGGTGCCCGAGCGGTGTGTCGCGAGCACTTTTTTGTCGTTCAGAAACTATCTCCAAAGTAGGCAATATAAAAATCATGAGTGCCAGCAGTCCCTTTTTCTTCTCCCCTCTCTCCCCTCCCTTCTCTTTTCTCTCCCGTTTGGTTTCTAGGCTCATGGGAGTCCAAAAAACCCGGTTTCGGTGTCGTTCCGGCCAAAGTGGGCAAATCTTCAGGAGCCACCTTTTCAAAAATCCAGGTAGATATCGCAAGCAATTGTTGTCAGATGGCAAAAAATGACCGAATTCTGGCTGATGAGCGGCCTCTTCAGCATTTCTTGGCCATTTTAGCCCATTTCATGCCAATATATACCCGGATTTTTGAAAACGGTACCGCTCGGCTGAGGTGCCCGAGCGGTGTGTCGCGAGCACTTTTTTGTCGTTCAGAAACTATCTCCAAAGTAGGCAATATAAAAATCATGAGTGCCAGCAGTCCTTTTTTCTTCTCCCCTCTCTCCCCTCCCTTCTCTTTTCTCTCCCGTGTGGTTTCTAGGCTCATGGGAGTCCAAAAAATCCGGTTTCGGTGTCGTTCCGGCCAAAGTGGGCAAATCTTCAGGAGCCACCTTTTCAAAAATCCAGGTAGATATCGCAAGCAATTGTTGTCAGATGGCAAAAAATGACCGAATTCTGGCTGATGAGCGGCCTCTTCAGCATTTCTTGGCCATTTTAGCCCATTTCATGCCAATATATACCCGGATTTTTGAAAACGGTACCGCTCGGCTGAGGTGCCCGAGCGGTGTGTCGCGAGCACTTTTTTGTCGTTCAGAAACTATCTCCAAAGTAGGCAATATAAAAATCATGAGTGCCAGCAGTCCTTTTTTCTTCTCCCCTCTCTCCCCTCCCTTCTCTTTTCTCTCCCGTGTGGTTTCTAGGCTCATGGGAGTCCAAAAAATCCGGTTTCGGTGTCGTTCCGGCCAAAGTGGGCAAATCTTCAGGAGCCACCTTTTCAAAAATCCAGGTAGATATCGCAAGCAATTGTTGTCAGATGGCAAAAAATGACCGAATTCTGGCTGATGAGCGGCCTCTTCAGCATTTCTTGGCCATTTTAGCCCATTTCATGCCAATATATACCCGGATTTTTGAAAACGGTACCGCTCGGCTGAGGTGCCCGAGCGGTGTGTCGCGAGCACTTTTTTGTCGTTCAGAAACTATCTCCAAAGTAGGCAATATAAAAATCATGAGTGCCAGCAGTCCTTTTTTCTTCTCCCCTCTCTCCCCTCCCTTCTCTTTTCTCTCCCGTTTGGTTTCTAGGCTCATGGGAGTCCAAAAAACCCGGTTTCGGTGTCGTTCCGGCCAAAGTGGGCAAATCTTCAGGAGCCACCTTTTCAAAAATCCAGGTAGATATCGCAAGCAATTGTTGTCAGATGGCAAAAAATGACCGAATTCTGGCTGATGAGCGGCCTCTTCAGCATTTCTTGGCCATTTTAGCCCATTTCATGCCAATATATACCCGGATTTTTGAAAACGGTACCGCTCGGCTGAGGTGCCCGAGCGGTGTGTCGCGAGCACTTTTTTGTCGTTCAGAAACTATCTCCAAAGTAGGCAATATAAAAATCATGAGTGCCAGCAGTCCTTTTTTCTTCTCCCCTCTCTCCCCTCCCTTCTCTTTTCTCTCCCGTGTGGTTTCTAGGCTCATGGGAGTCCAAAAAATCCGGTTTCGGTGTCGTTCCGGCCAAAGTGGGCAAATCTTCAGGAGCCACCTTTTCAAAAATCCAGGTAGATATCGCAAGCAATTGTTGTCAGATGGCAAAAAATGACCGAATTCTGGCTGATGAGCGGCCTCTTCAGCATTTCTTGGCCATTTTAGCCCATTTCATGCCAATATATACCCGGATTTTTGAAAACGGTACCGCTCGGCTGAGGTGCCCGAGCGGTGTGTCGCGAGCACTTTTTTGTCGTTCAGAAACTATCTCCAAAGTAGGCAATATAAAAATCATGAGTGCCAGCAGTCCTTTTTTCTTCTCCCCTCTCTCCCCTCCCTTCTCTTTTCTCTCCCGTTTGGTTTCTAGGCTCATGGGAGTCCAAAAAACCCGGTTTCGGTGTCGTTCCGGCCAAAGTGGGCAAATCTTCAGGAGCCACCTTTTCAAAAATCCAGGTAGATATCGCAAGCAATTGTTGTCAGATGGCAAAAAATGACCGAATTCTGGCTGATGAGCGGCCTCTTCAGCATTTCTTGGCCATTTTAGCCCATTTCATGCCAATATATACCCGGATTTTTGAAAACGGTACCGCTCGGCTGTGGTGCCCGAGCGGTGTGTCGCGAGCACTTTTTTGTCGTTCAGAAACTATCTCCAAAGTAGGCAATATAAAAATCATGAGTGCCAGCAGTCCTTTTTTCTTCTCCCCTCTCTCCCCTCCCTTCTCTTTTCTCTCCCGTGTGGTTTCTAGGCTCATGGGAGTCCAAAAAATCCGGTTTCGGTGTCGTTCCGGCCAAAGTGGGCAAATCTTCAGGAGCCACCTTTTCAAAAATCCAGGTAGATATCGCAAGCAATTGTTGTCAGATGGCAAAAAATGACCGAATTCTGGCTGATGAGCGGCCTCTTCAGCATTTCTTGGCCATTTTAGCCCATTTCATGCCAATATATACCCGGATTTTTGAAAACGGTACCGCTCGGCTGAGGTGCCCGAGCGGTGTGTCGCGAGCACTTTTTTGTCGTTCAGAAACTATCTCCAAAGTAGGCAATATAAAAATCATGAGTGCCAGCAGTCCTTTTTTCTTCTCCCCTCTCTCCCCTCCCTTCTCTTTTCTCTCCCGTTTGGTTTCTAGGCTCATGGGAGTCCAAAAAACCCGGTTTCGGTGTCGTTCCGGCCAAAGTGGGCAAATCTTCAGGAGCCACCTTTTCAAAAATCCAGGTAGATATCGCAAGCAATTGTTGTCAGATGGCAAAAAATGACCGAATTCTGGCTGATGAGCGGCCTCTTCAGCATTTCTTGGCCATTTTAGCCCATTTCATGCCAATATATACCCGGATTTTTGAAAACGGTACCGCTCGGCTGAGGTGCCCGAGCGGTGTGTCGCGAGCACTTTTTTGTCGTTCAGAAACTATCTCCAAAGTAGGCAATATAAAAATCATGAGTGCCAGCAGTCCTTTTTTCTTCTCCCCTCTCTCCCCTCCCTTCTCTTTTCTCTCCCGTGTGGTTTCTAGGCTCATGGGAGTCCAAAAAATCCGGTTTCGGTGTCGTTCCGGCCAAAGTGGGCAAATCTTCAGGAGCCACCTTTTCAAAAATCCAGGTAGATATCGCAAGCAATTGTTGTCAGATGGCAAAAAATGACCGAATTCTGGCTGATGAGCGGCCTCTTCAGCATTTCTTGGCCATTTTAGCCCATTTCATGCCAATATATACCCGGATTTTTGAAAACGGTACCGCTCGGCTGAGGTGCCCGAGCGGTGTGTCGCGAGCACTTTTTTGTCGTTCAGAAACTATCTCCAAAGTAGGCAATATAAAAATCATGAGTGCCAGCAGTCCTTTTTTCTTCTCCCCTCTCTCCCCTCCCTTCTCTTTTCTCTCCCGTGTGGTTTCTAGGCTCATGGGAGTCCAAAAAATCCGGTTTCGGTGTCGTTCCGGCCAAAGTGGGCAAATCTTCAGGAGCCACCTTTTCAAAAATCCAGGTAGATATCGCAAGCAATTGTTGTCAGATGGCAAAAAATGACCGAATTCTGGCTGATGAGCGGCCTCTTCAGCATTTCTTGGCCATTTTATCCCATTTCATGCCAATATATACCCGGATTTTTGAAAACGGTACCGCTCGGCTGAGGTGCCCGAGCGGTGTGTCGCGAGCACTTTTTTGTCGTTCAGAAACTATCTCCAAAGTAGGCAATATAAAAATCATGAGTGCCAGCAGTCCTTTTTTCTTCTCCCCTCTCTCCCCTCCCTTCTCTTTTCTCTCCCGTTTGGTTTCTAGGCTCATGGGAGTCCAAAAAACCCGGTTTCGGTGTCGTTCCGGCCAAAGTGGGCAAATCTTCAGGAGCCACCTTTTCAAAAATCCAGGTAGATATCGCAAGCAATTGTTGTCAGATGGCAAAAAATGACCGAATTCTGGCTGATGAGCGGCCTCTTCAGCATTTCTTGGCCATTTTAGCCCATTTCATGCCAATATATACCCGGATTTTTGAAAACGGTACCGCTCGGCTGTGGTGCCCGAGCGGTGTGTCGCGAGCACTTTTTTGTCGTTCAGAAACTATCTCCAAAGTAGGCAATATAAAAATCATGAGTGCCAGCAGTCCTTTTTTCTTCTCCCCTCTCTCCCCTCCCTTCTCTTTTCTCTCCCGTTTGGTTTCTAGGCTCATGGGAGTCCAAAAAACCCGGTTTCGGTGTCGTTCCGGCCAAAGTGGGCAAATCTTCAGGAGCCACCTTTTCAAAAATCCAGGTAGATATCGCAAGCAATTGTTGTCAGATGGCAAAAAATGACCGAATTCTGGCTGATGAGCGGCCTCTTCAGCATTTCTTGGCCATTTTAGCCCATTTCATGCCAATATATACCCGGATTTTTGAAAACGGTACCGCTCGGCTGAGGTGCCCGAGCGGTGTGTCGCGAGCACTTTTTTGTCGTTCAGAAACTATCTCCAAAGTAGGCAATATAAAAATCATGAGTGCCAGCAGTCCTTTTTTCTTCTCCCCTCTCTCCCCTCCCTTCTCTTTTCTCTCCCGTGTGGTTTCTAGGCTCATGGGAGTCCAAAAAATCCGGTTTCGGTGTCGTTCCGGCCAAAGTGGGCAAATCTTCAGGAGCCACCTTTTCAAAAATCCAGGTAGATATCGCAAGCAATTGTTGTCAGATGGCAAAAAATGACCGAATTCTGGCTGATGAGCGGCCTCTTCAGCATTTCTTGGCCATTTTAGCCCATTTCATGCCAATATATACCCGGATTTTTGAAAACGGTACCGCTCGGCTGAGGTGCCCGAGCGGTGTGTCGCGAGCACTTTTTTGTCGTTCAGAAACTATCTCCAAAGTAGGCAATATAAAAATCATGAGTGCCAGCAGTCCTTTTTTCTTCTCCCCTCTCTCCCCTCCCTTCTCTTTTCTCTCCCGTTTGGTTTCTAGGCTCATGGGAGTCCAAAAAACCCGGTTTCGGTGTCGTTCCGGCCAAAGTGGGCAAATCTTCAGGAGCCACCTTTTCAAAAATCCAGGTAGATATCGCAAGCAATTGTTGTCAGATGGCAAAAAATGACCGAATTCTGGCTGATGAGCGGCCTCTTCAGCATTTCTTGGCCATTTTAGCCCATTTCATGCCAATATATACCCGGATTTTTGAAAACGGTACCGCTCGGCTGTGGTGCCCGAGCGGTGTGTCGCGAGCACTTTTTTGTCGTTCAGAAACTATCTCCAAAGTAGGCAATATAAAAATCATGAGTGCCAGCAGTCCTTTTTTCTTCTCCCCTCTCTCCCCTCCCTTCTCTTTTCTCTCCCGTGTGGTTTCTAGGCTCATGGGAGTCCAAAAAATCCGGTTTCGGTGTCGTTCCGGCCAAAGTGGGCAAATCTTCAGGAGCCACCTTTTCAAAAATCCAGGTAGATATCGCAAGCAATTGTTGTCAGATGGCAAAAAATGACCGAATTCTGGCTGATGAGCGGCCTCTTCAGCATTTCTTGGCCATTTTAGCCCATTTCATGCCAATATATACCCGGATTTTTGAAAACGGTACCGCTCGGCTGAGGTGCCCGAGCGGTGTGTCGCGAGCACTTTTTTGTCGTTCAGAAACTATCTCCAAAGTAGGCAATATAAAAATCATGAGTGCCAGCAGTCCTTTTTTCTTCTCCCCTCTCTCCCCTCCCTTCTCTTTTCTCTCCCGTGTGGTTTCTAGGCTCATGGGAGTCCAAAAAATCCGGTTTCGGTGTCGTTCCGGCCAAAGTGGGCAAATCTTCAGGAGCCACCTTTTCAAAAATCCAGGTAGATATCGCAAGCAATTGTTGTCAGATGGCAAAAAATGACCGAATTCTGGCTGATGAGCGGCCTCTTCAGCATTTCTTGGCCATTTTAGCCCATTTCATGCCAATATATACCCGGATTTTTGAAAACGGTACCGCTCGGCTGAGGTGCCCGAGCGGTGTGTCGCGAGCACTTTTTTGTCGTTCAGAAACTATCTCCAAAGTAGGCAATATAAAAATCATGAGTGCCAGCAGTCCTTTTTTCTTCTCCCCTCTCTCCCCTCCCTTCTCTTTTCTCTCCCGTTTGGTTTCTAGGCTCATGGGAGTCCAAAAAACCCGGTTTCGGTGTCGTTCCGGCCAAAGTGGGCAAATCTTCAGGAGCCACCTTTTCAAAAATCCAGGTAGATATCGCAAGCAATTGTTGTCAGATGGCAAAAAATGACCGAATTCTGGCTGATGAGCGGCCTCTTCAGCATTTCTTGGCCATTTTAGCCCATTTCATGCCAATATATACCCGGATTTTTGAAAACGGTACCGCTCGGCTGTGGTGCCCGAGCGGTGTGTCGCGAGCACTTTTTTGTCGTTCAGAAACTATCTCCAAAGTAGGCAATATAAAAATCATGAGTGCCAGCAGTCCTTTTTTCTTCTCCCCTCTCTCCCCTCCCTTCTCTTTTCTCTCCCGTGTGGTTTCTAGGCTCATGGGAGTCCAAAAAATCCGGTTTCGGTGTCGTTCCGGCCAAAGTGGGCAAATCTTCAGGAGCCACCTTTTCAAAAATCCAGGTAGATATCGCAAGCAATTGTTGTCAGATGGCAAAAAATGACCGAATTCTGGCTGATGAGCGGCCTCTTCAGCATTTCTTGGCCATTTTAGCCCATTTCATGCCAATATATACCCGGATTTTTGAAAACGGTACCGCTCGGCTGAGGTGCCCGAGCGGTGTGTCGCGAGCACTTTTTTGTCGTTCAGAAACTATCTCCAAAGTAGGCAATATAAAAATCATGAGTGCCAGCAGTCCTTTTTTCTTCTCCCCTCTCTCCCCTCCCTTCTCTTTTCTCTCCCGTTTGGTTTCTAGGCTCATGGGAGTCCAAAAAACCCGGTTTCGGTGTCGTTCCGGCCAAAGTGGGCAAATCTTCAGGAGCCACCTTTTCAAAAATCCAGGTAGATATCGCAAGCAATTGTTGTCAGATGGCAAAAAATGACCGAATTCTGGCTGATGAGCGGCCTCTTCAGCATTTCTTGGCCATTTTAGCCCATTTCATGCCAATATATACCCGGATTTTTGAAAACGGTACCGCTCGGCTGTGGTGCCCGAGCGGTGTGTCGCGAGCACTTTTTTGTCGTTCAGAAACTATCTCCAAAGTAGGCAATATAAAAATCATGAGTGCCAGCAGTCCTTTTTTCTTCTCCCCTCTCTCCCCTCCCTTCTCTTTTCTCTCCCGTGTGGTTTCTAGGCTCATGGGAGTCCAAAAAATCCGGTTTCGGTGTCGTTCCGGCCAAAGTGGGCAAATCTTCAGGAGCCACCTTTTCAAAAATCCAGGTAGATATCGCAAGCAATTGTTGTCAGATGGCAAAAAATGACCGAATTCTGGCTGATGAGCGGCCTCTTCAGCATTTCTTGGCCATTTTAGCCCATTTCATGCCAATATATACCCGGATTTTTGAAAACGGTACCGCTCGGCTGAGGTGCCCGAGCGGTGTGTCGCGAGCACTTTTTTGTCGTTCAGAAACTATCTCCAAAGTAGGCAATATAAAAATCATGAGTGCCAGCAGTCCTTTTTTCTTCTCCCCTCTCTCCCCTCCCTTCTCTTTTCTCTCCCGTGTGGTTTCTAGGCTCATGGGAGTCCAAAAAATCCGGTTTCGGTGTCGTTCCGGCCAAAGTGGGCAAATCTTCAGGAGCCACCTTTTCAAAAATCCAGGTAGATATCGCAAGCAATTGTTGTCAGATGGCAAAAAATGACCGAATTCTGGCTGATGAGCGGCCTCTTCAGCATTTCTTGGCCATTTTAGCCCATTTCATGCCAATATATACCCGGATTTTTGAAAACGGTACCGCTCGGCTGAGGTGCCCGAGCGGTGTGTCGCGAGCACTTTTTTGTCGTTCAGAAACTATCTCCAAAGTAGGCAATATAAAAATCATGAGTGCCAGCAGTCCTTTTTTCTTCTCCCCTCTCTCCCCTCCCTTCTCTTTTCTCTCCCGTTTGGTTTCTAGGCTCATGGGAGTCCAAAAAACCCGGTTTCGGTGTCGTTCCGGCCAAAGTGGGCAAATCTTCAGGAGCCACCTTTTCAAAAATCCAGGTAGATATCGCAAGCAATTGTTGTCAGATGGCAAAAAATGACCGAATTCTGGCTGATGAGCGGCCTCTTCAGCATTTCTTGGCCATTTTAGCCCATTTCATGCCAATATATACCCGGATTTTTGAAAACGGTACCGCTCGGCTGTGGTGCCCGAGCGGTGTGTCGCGAGCACTTTTTTGTCGTTCAGAAACTATCTCCAAAGTAGGCAATATAAAAATCATGAGTGCCAGCAGTCCTTTTTTCTTCTCCCCTCTCTCCCCTCCCTTCTCTTTTCTCTCCCGTGTGGTTTCTAGGCTCATGGGAGTCCAAAAAATCCGGTTTCGGTGTCGTTCCGGCCAAAGTGGGCAAATCTTCAGGAGCCACCTTTTCAAAAATCCAGGTAGATATCGCAAGCAATTGTTGTCAGATGGCAAAAAATGACCGAATTCTGGCTGATGAGCGGCCTCTTCAGCATTTCTTGGCCATTTTAGCCCATTTCATGCCAATATATACCCGGATTTTTGAAAACGGTACCGCTCGGCTGAGGTGCCCGAGCGGTGTGTCGCGAGCACTTTTTTGTCGTTCAGAAACTATCTCCAAAGTAGGCAATATAAAAATCATGAGTGCCAGCAGTCCTTTTTTCTTCTCCCCTCTCTCCCCTCCCTTCTCTTTTCTCTCCCGTTTGGTTTCTAGGCTCATGGGAGTCCAAAAAACCCGGTTTCGGTGTCGTTCCGGCCAAAGTGGGCAAATCTTCAGGAGCCACCTTTTCAAAAATCCAGGTAGATATCGCAAGCAATTGTTGTCAGATGGCAAAAAATGACCGAATTCTGGCTGATGAGCGGCCTCTTCAGCATTTCTTGGCCATTTTAGCCCATTTCATGCCAATATATACCCGGATTTTTGAAAACGGTACCGCTCGGCTGTGGTGCCCGAGCGGTGTGTCGCGAGCACTTTTTTGTCGTTCAGAAACTATCTCCAAAGTAGGCAATATAAAAATCATGAGTGCCAGCAGTCCTTTTTTCTTCTCCCCTCTCTCCCCTCCCTTCTCTTTTCTCTCCCGTGTGGTTTCTAGGCTCATGGGAGTCCAAAAAATCCGGTTTCGGTGTCGTTCCGGCCAAAGTGGGCAAATCTTCAGGAGCCACCTTTTCAAAAATCCAGGTAGATATCGCAAGCAATTGTTGTCAGATGGCAAAAAATGACCGAATTCTGGCTGATGAGCGGCCTCTTCAGCATTTCTTGGCCATTTTAGCCCATTTCATGCCAATATATACCCGGATTTTTGAAAACGGTACCGCTCGGCTGAGGTGCCCGAGCGGTGTGTCGCGAGCACTTTTTTGTCGTTCAGAAACTATCTCCAAAGTAGGCAATATAAAAATCATGAGTGCCAGCAGTCCTTTTTTCTTCTCCCCTCTCTCCCCTCCCTTCTCTTTTCTCTCCCGTGTGGTTTCTAGGCTCATGGGAGTCCAAAAAATCCGGTTTCGGTGTCGTTCCGGCCAAAGTGGGCAAATCTTCAGGAGCCACCTTTTCAAAAATCCAGGTAGATATCGCAAGCAATTGTTGTCAGATGGCAAAAAATGACCGAATTCTGGCTGATGAGCGGCCTCTTCAGCATTTCTTGGCCATTTTAGCCCATTTCATGCCAATATATACCCGGATTTTTGAAAACGGTACCGCTCGGCTGAGGTGCCCGAGCGGTGTGTCGCGAGCACTTTTTTGTCGTTCAGAAACTATCTCCAAAGTAGGCAATATAAAAATCATGAGTGCCAGCAGTCCTTTTTTCTTCTCCCCTCTCTCCCCTCCCTTCTCTTTTCTCTCCCGTTTGGTTTCTAGGCTCATGGGAGTCCAAAAAACCCGGTTTCGGTGTCGTTCCGGCCAAAGTGGGCAAATCTTCAGGAGCCACCTTTTCAAAAATCCAGGTAGATATCGCAAGCAATTGTTGTCAGATGGCAAAAAATGACCGAATTCTGGCTGATGAGCGGCCTCTTCAGCATTTCTTGGCCATTTTAGCCCATTTCATGCCAATATATACCCGGATTTTTGAAAACGGTACCGCTCGGCTGAGGTGCCCGAGCGGTGTGTCGCGAGCACTTTTTTGTCGTTCAGAAACTATCTCCAAAGTAGGCAATATAAAAATCATGAGTGCCAGCAGTCCTTTTTTCTTCTCCCCTCTCTCCCCTCCCTTCTCTTTTCTCTCCCGTGTGGTTTCTAGGCTCATGGGAGTCCAAAAAATCCGGTTTCGGTGTCGTTCCGGCCAAAGTGGGCAAATCTTCAGGAGCCACCTTTTCAAAAATCCAGGTAGATATCGCAAGCAATTGTTGTCAGATGGCAAAAAATGACCGAATTCTGGCTGATGAGCGGCCTCTTCAGCATTTCTTGGCCATTTTAGCCCATTTCATGCCAATATATACCCGGATTTTTGAAAACGGTACCGCTCGGCTGAGGTGCCCGAGCGGTGTGTCGCGAGCACTTTTTTGTCGTTCAGAAACTATCTCCAAAGTAGGCAATATAAAAATCATGAGTGCCAGCAGTCCTTTTTTCTTCTCCCCTCTCTCCCCTCCCTTCTCTTTTCTCTCCCGTTTGGTTTCTAGGCTCATGGGAGTCCAAAAAACCCGGTTTCGGTGTCGTTCCGGCCAAAGTGGGCAAATCTTCAGGAGCCACCTTTTCAAAAATCCAGGTAGATATCGCAAGCAATTGTTGTCAGATGGCAAAAAATGACCGAATTCTGGCTGATGAGCGGCCTCTTCAGCATTTCTTGGCCATTTTAGCCCATTTCATGCCAATATATACCCGGATTTTTGAAAACGGTACCGCTCGGCTGTGGTGCCCGAGCGGTGTGTCGCGAGCACTTTTTTGTCGTTCAGAAACTATCTCCAAAGTAGGCAATATAAAAATCATGAGTGCCAGCAGTCCTTTTTTCTTCTCCCCTCTCTCCCCTCCCTTCTCTTTTCTCTCCCGTGTGGTTTCTAGGCTCATGGGAGTCCAAAAAATCCGGTTTCGGTGTCGTTCCGGCCAAAGTGGGCAAATCTTCAGGAGCCACCTTTTCAAAAATCCAGGTAGATATCGCAAGCAATTGTTGTCAGATGGCAAAAAATGACCGAATTCTGGCTGATGAGCGGCCTCTTCAGCATTTCTTGGCCATTTTAGCCCATTTCATGCCAATATATACCCGGATTTTTGAAAACGGTACCGCTCGGCTGAGGTGCCCGAGCGGTGTGTCGCGAGCACTTTTTTGTCGTTCAGAAACTATCTCCAAAGTAGGCAATATAAAAATCATGAGTGCCAGCAGTCCTTTTTTCTTCTCCCCTCTCTCCCCTCCCTTCTCTTTTCTCTCCCGTTTGGTTTCTAGGCTCATGGGAGTCCAAAAAACCCGGTTTCGGTGTCGTTCCGGCCAAAGTGGGCAAATCTTCAGGAGCCACCTTTTCAAAAATCCAGGTAGATATCGCAAGCAATTGTTGTCAGATGGCAAAAAATGACCGAATTCTGGCTGATGAGCGGCCTCTTCAGCATTTCTTGGCCATTTTAGCCCATTTCATGCCAATATATACCCGGATTTTTGAAAACGGTACCGCTCGGCTGTGGTGCCCGAGCGGTGTGTCGCGAGCACTTTTTGTCGTTCAGAAACTATCTCCAAAGTAGGCAATATAAAAATCATGAGTGCCAGCAGTCCTTTTTTCTTCTCCCCTCTCTCCCCTCCCTTCTCTTTTCTCTCCCGTGTGGTTTCTAGGCTCATGGGAGTCCAAAAAATCCGGTTTCGGTGTCGTTCCGGCCAAAGTGGGCAAATCTTCAGGAGCCACCTTTTCAAAAATCCAGGTAGATATCGCAAGCAATTGTTGTCAGATGGCAAAAAATGACCGAATTCTGGCTGATGAGCGGCCTCTTCAGCATTTCTTGGCCATTTTAGCCCATTTCATGCCAATATATACCCGGATTTTTGAAAACGGTACCGCTCGGCTGAGGTGCCCGAGCGGTGTGTCGCGAGCACTTTTTTGTCGTTCAGAAACTATCTCCAAAGTAGGCAATATAAAAATCATGAGTGCCAGCAGTCCTTTTTTCTTCTCCCCTCTCTCCCCTCCCTTCTCTTTTCTCTCCCGTGTGGTTTCTAGGCTCATGGGAGTCCAAAAAATCCGGTTTCGGTGTCGTTCCGGCCAAAGTGGGCAAATCTTCAGGAGCCACCTTTTCAAAAATCCAGGTAGATATCGCAAGCAATTGTTGTCAGATGGCAAAAAATGACCGAATTCTGGCTGATGAGCGGCCTCTTCAGCATTTCTTGGCCATTTTAGCCCATTTCATGCCAATATATACCCGGATTTTTGAAAACGGTACCGCTCGGCTGTGGTGCCCGAGCGGTGTGTCGCGAGCACTTTTTTGTCGTTCAGAAACTATCTCCAAAGTAGGCAATATAAAAATCATGAGTGCCAGCAGTCCTTTTTTCTTCTCCCCTCTCTCCCCTCCCTTCTCTTTTCTCTCCCGTTTGGTTTCTAGGCTCATGGGAGTCCAAAAAACCCGGTTTCGGTGTCGTTCCGGCCAAAGTGGGCAAATCTTCAGGAGCCACCTTTTCAAAAATCCAGGTAGATATCGCAAGCAATTGTTGTCAGATGGCAAAAAATGACCGAATTCTGGCTGATGAGCGGCCTCTTCAGCATTTCTTGGCCATTTTAGCCCATTTCATGCCAATATATACCCGGATTTTTGAAAACGGTACCGCTCGGCTGAGGTGCCCGAGCGGTGTGTCGCGAGCACTTTTTTGTCGTTCAGAAACTATCTCCAAAGTAGGCAATATAAAAATCATGAGTGCCAGCAGTCCTTTTTTCTTCTCCCCTCTCTCCCCTCCCTTCTCTTTTCTCTCCCGTGTGGTTTCTAGGCTCATGGGAGTCCAAAAAATCCGGTTTCGGTGTCGTTCCGGCCAAAGTGGGCAAATCTTCAGGAGCCACCTTTTCAAAAATCCAGGTAGATATCGCAAGCAATTGTTGTCAGATGGCAAAAAATGACCGAATTCTGGCTGATGAGCGGCCTCTTCAGCATTTCTTGGCCATTTTAGCCCATTTCATGCCAATATATACCCGGATTTTTGAAAACGGTACCGCTCGGCTGAGGTGCCCGAGCGGTGTGTCGCGAGCACTTTTTTGTCGTTCAGAAACTATCTCCAAAGTAGGCAATATAAAAATCATGAGTGCCAGCAGTCCTTTTTTCTTCTCCCCTCTCTCCCCTCCCTTCTCTTTTCTCTCCCGTTTGGTTTCTAGGCTCATGGGAGTCCAAAAAACCCGGTTTCGGTGTCGTTCCGGCCAAAGTGGGCAAATCTTCAGGAGCCACCTTTTCAAAAATCCAGGTAGATATCGCAAGCAATTGTTGTCAGATGGCAAAAAATGACCGAATTCTGGCTGATGAGCGGCCTCTTCAGCATTTCTTGGCCATTTTAGCCCATTTCATGCCAATATATACCCGGATTTTTGAAAACGGTACCGCTCGGCTGTGGTGCCCGAGCGGTGTGTCGCGAGCACTTTTTTGTCGTTCAGAAACTATCTCCAAAGTAGGCAATATAAAAATCATGAGTGCCAGCAGTCCTTTTTCTTCTCCCCTCTCTCCCTCCCTTCTCTTTTCTCTCCCGTGTGGTTTCTAGGCTCATGGGAGTCCAAAAAATCCGGTTTCGGTGTCGTTCCGGCCAAAGTGGGCAAATCTTCAGGAGCCACCTTTTCAAAAATCCAGGTAGATATCGCAAGCAATTGTTGTCAGATGGCAAAAAATGACCGAATTCTGGCTGATGAGCGGCCTCTTCAGCATTTCTTGGCCATTTTAGCCCATTTCATGCCAATATATACCCGGATTTTTGAAAACGGTACCGCTCGGCTGAGGTGCCCGAGCGGTGTGTCGCGAGCACTTTTTTGTCGTTCAGAAACTATCTCCAAAGTAGGCAATATAAAAATCATGAGTGCCAGCAGTCCTTTTTTCTTCTCCCCTCTCTCCCCTCCCTTCTCTTTTCTCTCCCGTGTGGTTTCTAGGCTCATGGGAGTCCAAAAAATCCGGTTTCGGTGTCGTTCCGGCCAAAGTGGGCAAATCTTCAGGAGCCACCTTTTCAAAAATCCAGGTAGATATCGCAAGCAATTGTTGTCAGATGGCAAAAAATGACCGAATTCTGGCTGATGAGCGGCCTCTTCAGCATTTCTTGGCCATTTTAGCCCATTTCATGCCAATATATACCCGGATTTTTGAAAACGGTACCGCTCGGCTGAGGTGCCCGAGCGGTGTGTCGCGAGCACTTTTTTGTCGTTCAGAAACTATCTCCAAAGTAGGCAATATAAAAATCATGAGTGCCAGCAGTCCTTTTTTCTTCTCCCCTCTCTCCCCTCCCTTCTCTTTTCTCTCCCGTTTGGTTTCTAGGCTCATGGGAGTCCAAAAAACCCGGTTTCGGTGTCGTTCCGGCCAAAGTGGGCAAATCTTCAGGAGCCACCTTTTCAAAAATCCAGGTAGATATCGCAAGCAATTGTTGTCAGATGGCAAAAAATGACCGAATTCTGGCTGATGAGCGGCCTCTTCAGCATTTCTTGGCCATTTTAGCCCATTTCATGCCAATATATACCCGGATTTTTGAAAACGGTACCGCTCGGCTGTGGTGCCCGAGCGGTGTGTCGCGAGCACTTTTTTGTCGTTCAGAAACTATCTCCAAAGTAGGCAATATAAAAATCATGAGTGCCAGCAGTCCTTTTTTCTTCTCCCCTCTCTCCCCTCCCTTCTCTTTTCTCTCCCGTGTGGTTTCTAGGCTCATGGGAGTCCAAAAAATCCGGTTTCGGTGTCGTTCCGGCCAAAGTGGGCAAATCTTCAGGAGCCACCTTTTCAAAAATCCAGGTAGATATCGCAAGCAATTGTTGTCAGATGGCAAAAAATGACCGAATTCTGGCTGATGAGCGGCCTCTTCAGCATTTCTTGGCCATTTTAGCCCATTTCATGCCAATATATACCCGGATTTTTGAAAACGGTACCGCTCGGCTGAGGTGCCCGAGCGGTGTGTCGCGAGCACTTTTTTGTCGTTCAGAAACTATCTCCAAAGTAGGCAATATAAAAATCATGAGTGCCAGCAGTCCTTTTTCTTCTCCCCTCTCTCCCCTCCCTTCTCTTTTCTCTCCCGTTTGGTTTCTAGGCTCATGGGAGTCCAAAAAACCCGGTTTCGGTGTCGTTCCGGCCAAAGTGGGCAAATCTTCAGGAGCCACCTTTTCAAAAATCCAGGTAGATATCGCAAGCAATTGTTGTCAGATGGCAAAAAATGACCGAATTCTGGCTGATGAGCGGCCTCTTCAGCATTTCTTGGCCATTTTAGCCCATTTCATGCCAATATATACCCGGATTTTTGAAAACGGTACCGCTCGGCTGTGGTGCCCGAGCGGTGTGTCGCGAGCACTTTTTTGTCGTTCAGAAACTATCTCCAAAGTAGGCAATATAAAAATCATGAGTGCCAGCAGTCCTTTTTTCTTCTCCCCTCTCTCCCCTCCCTTCTCTTTTCTCTCCCGTGTGGTTTCTAGGCTCATGGGAGTCCAAAAAATCCGGTTTCGGTGTCGTTCCGGCCAAAGTGGGCAAATCTTCAGGAGCCACCTTTTCAAAAATCCAGGTAGATATCGCAAGCAATTGTTGTCAGATGGCAAAAAATGACCGAATTCTGGCTGATGAGCGGCCTCTTCAGCATTTCTTGGCCATTTTAGCCCATTTCATGCCAATATATACCCGGATTTTTGAAAACGGTACCGCTCGGCTGAGGTGCCCGAGCGGTGTGTCGCGAGCACTTTTTTGTCGTTCAGAAACTATCTCCAAAGTAGGCAATATAAAAATCATGAGTGCCAGCAGTCCTTTTTCTTCTCCCCTCTCTCCCCTCCCTTCTCTTTTCTCTCCCGTTTGGTTTCTAGGCTCATGGGAGTCCAAAAAACCCGGTTTCGGTGTCGTTCCGGCCAAAGTGGGCAAATCTTCAGGAGCCACCTTTTCAAAAATCCAGGTAGATATCGCAAGCAATTGTTGTCAGATGGCAAAAAATGACCGAATTCTGGCTGATGAGCGGCCTCTTCAGCATTTCTTGGCCATTTTAGCCCATTTCATGCCAATATATACCCGGATTTTTGAAAACGGTACCGCTCGGCTGTGGTGCCCGAGCGGTGTGTCGCGAGCACTTTTTTGTCGTTCAGAAACTATCTCCAAAGTAGGCAATATAAAAATCATGAGTGCCAGCAGTCCTTTTTTCTTCTCCCCTCTCTCCCCTCCCTTCTCTTTTCTCTCCCGTGTGGTTTCTAGGCTCATGGGAGTCCAAAAAATCCGGTTTCGGTGTCGTTCCGGCCAAAGTGGGCAAATCTTCAGGAGCCACCTTTTCAAAAATCCAGTAGATATCGCAAGCATCAGCATTTCTTGGCCATTTTAGCCCATTTCATGCCAATATATACCCGGATTTTTGAAAACGGTACCGCTATTTCTTGGCCATTTTAGCCCATTTCATGCCAATATATACCCGGATTTTTGAAAACGGTACCGCTCGGCTGAGGTGCCCGAGCGGTGTGTCGCGAGCACTTTTTTGTCGTTCAGAAACTATCTCCAAAGTAGGCAATATAAAAATCATGAGTGCCAGCAGTCCTTTTTTCTTCTCCCCTCTCTCCCCTCCCTTCTCTTTTCTCTCCCGTGTGGTTTCTAGGCTCATGGGAGTCCAAAAAATCCGGTTTCGGTGTCGTTCCGGCAAAGTGGGCAAATCTTCAGGAGCCACCTTTTCAAAAATCCAGGTAGATATCGCAA
>CAXHKT010000366.1:0-59000 GCA_964017195.1 Siderastrea radians
ATAATAACGCAAATCCCTCGGGGCTATCAGAAAAAACAGTTTATTGTGTAGAAAAGCGCGATATGTTCGATCCTTAGGGAAAAAACCCCATTTTTGGCCTTCCCAGAGGCTAAAAAAGGTGTTGTTGACTGAGCAAGGCTGCGCAAGGCTGCGCACTGGCCTAATAATAACGCAAATCCCTCGGGGCTATCAGAAAAAACAGTTTATTGTGTAGAAAAGCGCGATATGTGCGATCCTTAGGGAAAAAACCCCATTTTTGGCCTTCCCAGAGGTTAAAAAAGGTGTTGTTGACTGAGCAAGGCTGCGAAAGGCTGCGCACTGGCCTAATAATAACGCAAATCCCTCGGGGCTATCAGAAAAAACAGTTTATTGTGTAGAAAAGCGCGATATGTGCGATCCTTAGGGAAAAAACCCCATTTTTGGCCTTCCCAGAGGCTAAAAAAGGTGTTGTTGACTGAGCAAGGCTGCGCAAGGCTGCGCACTGGCCTAATAATAACGCAAATCCCTCGGGGCTATCAGAAAAAACAGTTTATTGTGTAGAAAAGCGCGATATGTGCGATCCTTAGGGAAAAAACCCCATTTTTGGCCTTCCCAGAGGCTAAAAAAGGTGTTGTTGACTGAGCAAGGCTGCGCAAGGCTGCGCACTGGCCTAATAATAACGCAAATCCCTCGGGGCTATCAGAAAAAACAGTTTATTGTGTAGAAAAGCGCGATATGTGCGATCCTTAGGGAAAAAACCCCATTTTTGGCCTTCCCAGAGGCTAAAAAAGGTGTTGTTGACTGAGCAAGGCTGCGCAAGGCTGCGCACTGGCCTAATAATAACGCAAATCCCTCGGGGCTATCAGAAAAAACAGTTTATTGTGTAGAAAAGCGCGATATGTGCGATCCTTAGGGAAAAAACCCCATTTTTGGCCTTCCCAGAGGCTAAAAAAGGTGTTGTTGACTGAGCAAGGCTGCGCAAGGCTGCGCACTGGCCTAATAATAACGCAAATCCCTCGGGGCTATCAGAAAAAACAGTTTATTGTGTAGAAAAGCGCGATATGTGCGATCCTTAGGGAAAAAACCCCATTTTTGGCCTTCCCAGAGGCTAAAAAAGGTGTTGTTGACTGAGCAAGGCTGCGCAAGGCTGCGCACTGGCCTAATAATAACGCAAATCCCTCGGGGCTATCAGAAAAAACAGTTTATTGTGTAGAAAAGCGCGATATGTGCGATCCTTAGGGAAAAAAACCCCATTTTTGGCCTTCCCAGAGGCTAAAAAAGGTGTTGTTGACTTAGCAAGGCTGCGCAAGGCTGCGCACTGGCCTAATAATAATGCAAATCCCTCGGGGCTATCAGAAAAAACAGTTTATTGTGTAGAAAAGCGCGATATGTGCGATCCTTAGGGAAAAAACTCCATTTTTGGCCTTCCCAGAGGCTAAAAAGGGTGTTGTTGACTGAGCAAGGCTGCGCAAGGCTGCGCACTGGCCTAATAATAACGCAAATCCCTCGGGGCTATCAGATAAAAAAGTTTATTGTGTAGAAAAGCGCGATATGTGCGATCCTTAGGGAAAAAACCCCATTTTTGGCCTTCCCAGAGGTTAAAAAAGGTGTTGTTGACTGAGCAAGGCTGCGAAAGGCTGCGCACTGGCCTAATAATAACGCAAATCCCTCGGGGCTATCAGAAAAAACAGTTTATTGTGTAGAAAAGCGCGATATGTGCGATCCTTAGGGAAAAAACCCCATTTTTGGCCTTCCCAGAGGCTAAAAAAGGTGTTGTTGACTGAGCAAGGCTGCGCAAGGCTGCGCACTGGCCTAATAATAACGCAAATCCCTCGGGGCTATCAGAAAAAACAGTTTATTGTGTAGAAAAGCGCGATATGTGCGATCCTTAGGGAAAAAACCCCATTTTTGGCCTTCCCAGAGGCTAAAAAAGGTGTTGTTGACTGAGCAAGGCTGCGCAAGGCTGCGCACTGGCCTAATAATAACGCAAATCCCTCGGGGCTATCAGAAAAAACAGTTTATTGTGTAGAAAAGCGCGATATGTGCGATCCTTAGGGAAAAAACCCCATTTTTGGCCTTCCCAGAGGCTAAAAAAGGTGTTGTTGACTGAGCAAGGCTGCGCAAGGCTGCGCACTGGCCTAATAATAACGCAAATCCCTCGGGGCTATCAGAAAAAACAGTTTATTGTGTAGAAAAGCGCGATATGTGCGATCCTTAGGGAAAAAACCCCATTTTTGGCCTTCCCAGAGGCTAAAAAAGGTGTTGTTGACTGAGCAAGGCTGCGCAAGGCTGCGCACTGGCCTAATAATAACGCAAATCCCTCGGGGCTATCAGAAAAAACAGTTTATTGTGTAGAAAAGCGCGATATGTGCGATCCTTAGGGAAAAAACCCCATTTTTGGCCTTCCCAGAGGCTAAAAAAGGTGTTGTTGACTGAGCAAGGCTGCGCAAGGCTGCGCACTGGCCTAATAATAACGCAAATCCCTCGGGGCTATCAGAAAAAACAGTTTATTGTGTAGAAAAGCGCGATATGTGCGATCCTTAGGGAAAAAACCCCATTTTTGGCCTTCCCAGAGGCTAAAAAAGGTGTTGTTGACTGAGCAAGGCTGCGCAAGGCTGCGCACTGGCCTAATAATAACGCAAATCCCTCGGGGCTATCAGAAAAAACAGTTTATTGTGTAGAAAAGCGCGATATGTGCGATCCTTAGGGAAAAAAACCCCATTTTTGGCCTTCCCAGAGGCTAAAAAAGGTGTTGTTGACTTAGCAAGGCTGCGCAAGGCTGCGCACTGGCCTAATAATAATGCAAATCCCTCGGGGCTATCAGAAAAAACAGTTTATTGTGTAGAAAAGCGCGATATGTGCGATCCTTAGGGAAAAAACTCCATTTTTGGCCTTCCCAGAGGCTAAAAAGGGTGTTGTTGACTGAGCAAGGCTGCGCAAGGCTGCGCACTGGCCTAATAATAACGCAAATCCCTCGGGGCTATCAGATAAAAAAGTTTATTGTGTAGAAAAGCGCGATATGTGCGATCCTTAGGGAAAAAACCCCATTTTTGGCCTTCCCAGAGGTTAAAAAAGGTGTTGTTGACTGAGCAAGGCTGCGAAAGGCTGCGCACTGGCCTAATAATAACGCAAATCCCTCGGGGCTATCAGAAAAAACAGTTTATTGTGTAGAAAAGCGCGATATGTGCGATCCTTAGGGAAAAAACCCCATTTTTGGCCTTCCCAGAGGCTAAAAAAGGTGTTGTTGACTGAGCAAGGCTGCGCAAGGCTGCGCACTGGCCTAATAATAACGCAAATCCCTCGGGGCTATCAGAAAAAACAGTTTATTGTGTAGAAAAGCGCGATATGTGCGATCCTTAGGGAAAAAACCCCATTTTTGGCCTTCCCAGAGGCTAAAAAAGGTGTTGTTGACTGAGCAAGGCTGCGCAAGGCTGCGCACTGGCCTAATAATAACGCAAATCCCTCGGGGCTATCAGAAAAAACAGTTTATTGTGTAGAAAAGCGCGATATGTGCGATCCTTAGGGAAAAAACCCCATTTTTGGCCTTCCCAGAGGCTAAAAAAGGTGTTGTTGACTGAGCAAGGCTGCGCAAGGCTGCGCACTGGCCTAATAATAACGCAAATCCCTCGGGGCTATCAGAAAAAACATTTTGTTGTGTAGAAAAGCGCGATATGTGCGATCCTTAGGGAAAAAACCCCATTTTTGGCCTTCCCAGAGGCTAAAAAAGGTGTTGTTGACTGAGCAAGGCTGCGCAAGGCTGCGCACTGGCCTAATAATAACGCAAATCCCTCGGGGCTATCAGAAAAAACAGTTTATTGTGTAGAAAAGCGCGATATGTGCGATCCTTAGGGAAAAAACCCCATTTTTGGCCTTCCCAGAGGCTAAAAAAGGTGTTGTTGACTGAGCAAGGCTGCGCAAGGCTGCGCACTGGCCTAATAATAACGCAAATCCCTCGGGGCTATCAGAAAAAACAGTTTATTGTGTAGAAAAGCGCGATATGTGCGATCCTTAGGGAAAAAAACCCCATTTTTGGCCTTCCCAGAGGCTAAAAAAGGTGTTGTTGACTTAGCAAGGCTGCGCAAGGCTGCGCACTGGCCTAATAATAATGCAAATCCCTCGGGGCTATCAGAAAAAACAGTTTATTGTGTAGAAAAGCGCGATATGTGCGATCCTTAGGGAAAAAACTCCATTTTTGGCCTTCCCAGAGGCTAAAAAGGGTGTTGTTGACTGAGCAAGGCTGCGCAAGGCTGCGCACTGGCCTAATAATAACGCAAATCCCTCGGGGCTATCAGATAAAAAAGTTTATTGTGTAGAAAAGCGCGATATGTGCGATCCTTAGGGAAAAAACCCCATTTTTGGCCTTCCCAGAGGCTAAAAAAGGTGTTGTTGACTGAGCAAGGCTGCGCAAGGCTGCGCACTGGCCTAATAATAACGCAAATATGTCGGGGCTATCAGAAAAAAAAGTTTATTGTGTAGAAAAGCGCGATATGTGCGATCCTTAGGGAAAAAACTCCATTTTTGGCCCTCCCAGAGGCTAAAAAAGGTGTTGTTGACTGAGCAAGGCTGCGCAAGGCTGCGCACTGGCCTAATAATAACGCAAATTCCTCGGGGCTATCAGAAAAAACAGTTTATTGTGTAGAAAAGCGCGATATGTGCGATCCTTAGGGAAAAAACCCCATTTTTGGCCTTCCCAGAGGCTAAAAAAGGTGTTGTTGACTGAGCAAGGCTGCGCAAGGCTGCGCACTGGCCTAATAATAACGCAAGTCCCTCGGGGCTATCAGAAAAAACAGCTTATTGTGTAGAAAAGCGCGATATGTGCGATCCTTAGGGAAAAAACCCCATTTTTGGCCTTCCCAGAGGCTAAAAAAGGTGTTGTTGACTGAGCAAGGCTGCGCAAGGCTGCGCACTGGCCTAATAATAACGCAAATCCCTCGGGGCTATCAGAAAAAACAGTTTATTGTGTAGAAAAGCGCGATATGTGCGATCCTTAGGGAAAAAAACCCCATTTTTGGCCTTCCCAGAGGCTAAAAAAGGTGTTGTTGACTGAGCAAGGCTGCGCAAGGCTGCGCACTGGCCTAATAATAATGCAAATCCCTCGGGGCCATCAGAAAAAACAGTTTATTGTGTAGAAAAGCGCGATATGTGCGATCCTTAGGGAAAAAACTCCATTTTTGGCCTTCCCAGAGGCTAAAAAGGGTGTTGTTGACTGAGCAAGGCTGCGCAAGGCTGCGCACTGGCCTAATAATAACGCAAATCCCTCGGGGCTATCAGATAAAAAAGTTTATTGTGTAGAAAAGCGCGATATGTGCGATCCTTAGGGAAAAAACCCCATTTTTGGCCTTCCCAGAGGCTAAAAAAGGTGTTGTTGACTGAGCAAGGCTGCGCAAGGCTGCGCACTGGCCTAATAATAACGCAAATCCCTCGGGGCTATCAGAAAAAACAGTTTATTGTGTAGAAAAGCGCGATATGTGCGATCCTTAGGGAAAAAACCCCATTTTTGGCCTTCCCAGAGGCTAAAAAAGGTGTTGTTGACTGAGCAAGGCTGCGCAAGGCTGCGCACTGGCCTAATAATAACGCAAATCCCTCGGAGCTATCAGAAAAAACAGTTTATTGTGTAGAAAAGCGCGATATGTGCGATCCTTAGGGAAAAAACCCCATTTTTGGCCTTCCCAGAGGCTAAAAAAGGTGTTGTTGACTGAGCAAGGCTGCGCAAGGCTGCGCACTGGCCTAATAATAACGCAAATATGTCGGGGCTATCAGAAAAAAAAGTTTATTGTGTAGAAAAGCGCGATATGTGCGATCCTTAGGGAAAAAACTCCATTTTTGGCCTTCCCAGAGGCTAAAAAAGGTGTTGTTGACTGAGCAAGGCTGCGCAAGGCTGCGCACTGGCCTAATAATAACGCAAATTCCTCGGGGCTATCAGAAAAAACAGTTTATTGTGTAGAAAAGCGCGATATGTGCGATCCTTAGGGAAAAAACCCCATTTTTGGCCTTCCCAGAGGCTAAAAAAGGTGTTGTTGACTGAGCAAGGCTGCGCAAGGCTGCGCACTGGCCTAATAATAACGCAAGTCCCTCGGGGCTATCAGAAAAAACAGCTTATTGTGTAGAAAAGCGCGATATGTGCGATCCTTAGGGAAAAAACCCCATTTTTGGCCTTCCCAGAGGCTAAAAAAGGTGTTGTTGACTGAGCAAGGCTGCGCAAGGCTGCGCACTGGCCTAATAATAACGCAAATCCCTCGGGGCTATCAGAAAAAACAGTTTATTGTGTAGAAAAGCGCGATATGTGCGATCCTTAGGGAAAAAACCCCATTTTTGGCCTTCCCAGAGGCTAAAAAAGGTGTTGTTGACTGAGCAAGGCTGCGCAAGGCTGCGCACTGGCCTAATAATAACGCAAATCCCTCGGGGCTATCAGAAAAAACAGTTTATTGTGTAGAAAAGCGCGATATGTGCGATCCATAGGGAAAAAACCCCATTTTTGGCCTTCCCAGAGGCTAAAAAAGGTGTTGTTGACTGAGCAAGGCTGCGAAAGGCTGCGCACTGGCCTAATAATAACGCAAATCCCTCGGGGCTATCAGAAAAAACAGTTTATTGTGTAGAAAAGCGCGATATGTGCGATCCTTAGGGAAAAAACCCCATTTTTGGCCTTCCCAGAGGCTAAAAAAGGTGTTGTTGACTGAGCAAGGCTGCGCAAGGCTGCGCACTGGCCTAATAATAACGCAAATCCCTCGGGGCTATCAGAAAAAACAGTTTATTGTGTAGAAAAGCGCGATATGTGCGATCCTTAGGGAAAAAAAACCCATTTTTGGCCTTCCCAGAGGCTAAAAAAGGTGTTGTTGACTTAGCAAGGCTGCGCAAGGCTGCGCACTGGCCTAATAATAATGCAAATCCCTCGGGGCTATCAGAAAAAACAGTTTATTGTGTAGAAAAGCGCGATATGTGCGATCCTTAGGGAAAAAACTCCATTTTTGGCCTTCCCAGAGGCTAAAAAGGGTGTTGTTGACTGAGCAAGGCTGCGCAAGGCTGCGCACTGGCCTAATAATAACGCAAATCCCTCGGGGCTATCAGATAAAAAAGTTTATTGTGTAGAAAAGCGCGATATGTGCGATCCTTAGGGAAAAAACCCCATTTTTGGCCTTCCCAGAGGCTAAAAAAGGTGTTGTTGACTGAGCAAGGCTGCGCAAGGCTGCGCACTGGCCTAATAATAACGCAAATCCCTCGGAGCTATCAGAAAAAACAGTTTATTGTGTAGAAAAGCGCGATATGTGCGATCCTTAGGGAAAAAACCCCATTTTTGGCCTTCCCAGAGGCTAAAAAAGGTGTTGTTGACTGAGCAAGGCTGCGCAAGGCTGCGCACTGGCCTAATAATAACGCAAATATGTCGGGGCTATCAGAAAAAAAAGTTTATTGTGTAGAAAAGCGCGATATGTGCGATCCTTAGGGAAAAAACTCCATTTTTGGCCTTCCCAGAGGCTAAAAAAGGTGTTGTTGACTGAGCAAGGCTGCGCAAGGCTGCGCACTGGCCTAATAATAACGCAAATTCCTCGGGGCTATCAGAAAAAACAGTTTATTGTGTAGAAAAGCGCGATATGTGCGATCCTTAGGGAAAAAACCCCATTTTTGGCCTTCCCAGAGGCTAAAAAAGGTGTTGTTGACTGAGCAAGGCTGCGCAAGGCTGCGCACTGGCCTAATAATAACGCAAGTCCCTCGGGGCTATCAGAAAAAACAGCTTATTGTGTAGAAAAGCGCGATATGTGCGATCCTTAGGGAAAAAACCCCATTTTTGGCCTTCCCAGAGGCTAAAAAAGGTGTTGTTGACTGAGCAAGGCTGCGCAAGGCTGCGCACTGGCCTAATAATAACGCAAATCCCTCGGGGCTATCAGAAAAAACAGTTTATTGTGTAGAAAAGCGCGATATGTGCGATCCTTAGGGAAAAAAACCCCATTTTTGGCCTTCCCAGAGGCTAAAAAAGGTGTTGTTGACTTAGCAAGGCTGCGCAAGGCTGCGCACTGGCCTAATAATAATGCAAATCCCTCGGGGCTATCAGAAAAAACAGTTTATTGTGTAGAAAAGCGCGATATGTGCGATCCTTAGGGAAAAAACTCCATTTTTGGCCTTCCCAGAGGCTAAAAAGGGTGTTGTTGACTGAGCAAGGCTGCGCAAGGCTGCGCACTGGCCTAATAATAACGCAAATCCCTCGGGGCTATCAGATAAAAAAGTTTATTGTGTAGAAAAGCGCGATATGTGCGATCCTTAGGGAAAAAACCCCATTTTTGGCCTTCCCAGAGGCTAAAAAAGGTGTTGTTGACTGAGCAAGGCTGCGCAAGGCTGCGCACTGGCCTAATAATAACGCAAATCCCTCGGGGCTATCAGAAAAAACAGTTTATTGTGTAGAAAAGCGCGATATGTGCGATCCTTAGGGAAAAAACCCCATTTTTGGCCTTCCCAGAGGCTAAAAAAGGTGTTGTTGACTGAGCAAGGCTGCGCAAGGCTGCGCACTGGCCTAATAATAACGCAAATCCCTCGGAGCTATCAGAAAAAACAGTTTATTGTGTAGAAAAGCGCGATATGTGCGATCCTTAGGGAAAAAACCCCATTTTTGGCCTTCCCAGAGGCTAAAAAAGGTGTTGTTGACTGAGCAAGGCTGCGCAAGGCTGCGCACTGGCCTAATAATAACGCAAATATGTCGGGGCTATCAGAAAAAAAAGTTTATTGTGTAGAAAAGCGCGATATGTGCGATCCTTAGGGAAAAAACTCCATTTTTGGCCTTCCCAGAGGCTAAAAAAGGTGTTGTTGACTGAGCAAGGCTGCGCAAGGCTGCGCACTGGCCTAATAATAACGCAAATTCCTCGGGGCTATCAGAAAAAACAGTTTATTGTGTAGAAAAGCGCGATATGTGCGATCCTTAGGGAAAAAACCCCATTTTTGGCCTTCCCAGAGGCTAAAAAAGGTGTTGTTGACTGAGCAAGGCTGCGCAAGGCTGCGCACTGGCCTAATAATAACGCAAGTCCCTCGGGGCTATCAGAAAAAACAGCTTATTGTGTAGAAAAGCGCGATATGTGCGATCCTTAGGGAAAAAACCCCATTTTTGGCCTTCCCAGAGGCTAAAAAAGGTGTTGTTGACTGAGCAAGGCTGCGCAAGGCTGCGCACTGGCCTAATAATAACGCAAATCCCTCGGGGCTATCAGAAAAAACAGTTTATTGTGTAGAAAAGCGCGATATGTGCGATCCTTAGGGAAAAAACCCCATTTTTGGCCTTCCCAGAGGCTAAAAAAGGTGTTGTTGACTGAGCAAGGCTGCGCAAGGCTGCGCACTGGCCTAATAATAACGCAAATCCCTCGGGGCTATCAGAAAAAACAGTTTATTGTGTAGAAAAGCGCGATATGTGCGATCCATAGGGAAAAAACCCCATTTTTGGCCTTCCCAGAGGCTAAAAAAGGTGTTGTTGACTGAGCAAGGCTGCGCAAGGCTGCGCACTGGCCTAATAATAACGCAAATCCCTCGGGGCTATCAGATAAAAAAGTTTATTGTGTAGAAAAGCGCGATATGTGCGATCCTTAGGGAAAAAACCCCATTTTTGGCCTTCCCAGAGGCTAAAAAAGGTGTTGTTGACTGAGCAAGGCTGCGCAAGGCTGCGCACTGGCCTAATAATAACGCAAATCCCTCGGGGCTATCAGAAAAAACAGTTTATTGTGTAGAAAAGCGCGATATGTGCGATCCTTAGGGAAAAAACCCCATTTTTGGCCTTCCCAGAGGCTAAAAAAGGTGTTGTTGACTGAGCAAGGCTGCGCAAGGCTGCGCACTGGCCTAATAATAACGCAAATCCCTCGGAGCTATCAGAAAAAACAGTTTATTGTGTAGAAAAGCGCGATATGTGCGATCCTTAGGGAAAAAACCCCATTTTTGGCCTTCCCAGAGGCTAAAAAAGGTGTTGTTGACTGAGCAAGGCTGCGCAAGGCTGCGCACTGGCCTAATAATAACGCAAATATGTCGGGGCTATCAGAAAAAAAAGTTTATTGTGTAGAAAAGCGCGATATGTGCGATCCTTAGGGAAAAAACTCCATTTTTGGCCTTCCCAGAGGCTAAAAAAGGTGTTGTTGACTGAGCAAGGCTGCGCAAGGCTGCGCACTGGCCTAATAATAACGCAAATTCCTCGGGGCTATCAGAAAAAACAGTTTATTGTGTAGAAAAGCGCGATATGTGCGATCCTTAGGGAAAAAACCCCATTTTTGGCCTTCCCAGAGGCTAAAAAAGGTGTTGTTGACTGAGCAAGGCTGCGCAAGGCTGCGCACTGGCCTAATAATAACGCAAGTCCCTCGGGGCTATCAGAAAAAACAGCTTATTGTGTAGAAAAGCGCGATATGTGCGATCCTTAGGGAAAAAACCCCATTTTTGGCCTTCCCAGAGGCTAAAAAAGGTGTTGTTGACTGAGCAAGGCTGCGCAAGGCTGCGCACTGGCCTAATAATAACGCAAATCCCTCGGGGCTATCAGAAAAAACAGTTTATTGTGTAGAAAAGCGCGATATGTGCGATCCTTAGGGAAAAAACCCCATTTTTGGCCTTCCCAGAGGCTAAAAAAGGTGTTGTTGACTGAGCAAGGCTGCGCAAGGCTGCGCACTGGCCTAATAATAACGCAAATCCCTCGGGGCTATCAGAAAAAACAGTTTATTGTGTAGAAAAGCGCGATATGTGCGATCCATAGGGAAAAAACCCCATTTTTGGCCTTCCCAGAGGCTAAAAAAGGTGTTGTTGACTGAGCAAGGCTGCGAAAGGCTGCGCACTGGCCTAATAATAACGCAAATCCCTCGGGGCTATCAGAAAAAACAGTTTATTGTGTAGAAAAGCGCGATATGTGCGATCCTTAGGGAAAAAACCCCATTTTTGGCCTTCCCAGAGGCTAAAAAAGGTGTTGTTGACTGAGCAAGGCTGCGCAAGGCTGCGCACTGGCCTAATAATAACGCAAATCCCTCGGGGCTATCAGAAAAAACAGTTTATTGTGTAGAAAAGCGCGATATGTGCGATCCTTAGGGAAAAAACCCCATTTTTGGCCTTCCCAGAGGCTAAAAAAGGTGTTGTTGACTGAGCAAGGCTGCGCAAGGCTGCGCACTGGCCTAATAATAACGCAAATCCCTCGGGGCTATCAGAAAAAACAGTTTATTGTGTAGAAAAGCGCGATATGTGCGATCCTTAGGGAAAAAACCCCATTTTTGGCCTTCCCAGAGGCTAAAAAAGGTGTTGTTGACTGAGCAAGGCTGCGCAAGGCTGCGCACTGGCCTAATAATAACGCAAATCCCTCGGGGCTATCAGAAAAAACAGTTTATTGTGTAGAAAAGCGCGATATGTGCGATCCTTAGGGAAAAAACCCCATTTTTGGCCTTCCCAGAGGCTAAAAAAGGTGTTGTTGACTGAGCAAGGCTGTGCAAGGCTGCGCACTGGCCTAATAATAACGCAAATCCCTCGGGGCTATCAGAAAAAACAGTTTATTGTGTAGAAAAGCGCGATATGTGCGATCCTTAGGGAAAAAACCCCATTTTTGGCCTTCCCAGAGGCTAAAAAAGGTGTTGTTGACTGAGCAAGGCTGCGCAAGGCTGCGCACTGGCCTAATAATAACGCAAATCCCTCGGGGCTATCAGAAAAAACAGTTTATTGTGTAGAAAAGCGCGATATGTGCGATCCTTAGGGAAAAAACCCCATTTTTGGCCTTCCCAGAGGCTAAAAAAGGTGTTGTTGACTGAGCAAGGCTGCGCAAGGCTGCGCACTGGCCTAATAATAACGCAAATCCCTCGGGGCTATCAGAAAAAACAGTTTATTGTGTAGAAAAGCGCGATATGTGCGATCCTTAGGGAAAAAACCCCATTTTTGGCCTTCCCAGAGGCTAAAAAAGGTGTTGTTGACTGAGCAAGGCTGCGCAAGGCTGCGCACTGGCCTAATAATAACGCAAATCCCTCGGGGCTATCAGAAAAAACAGTTTATTGTGTAGAAAAGCGCGATATGTGCGATCCTTAGGGAAAAAACCCCATTTTTGGCATTCCCAGAGGCTAAAAAAGGTGTTGTTGACTGAGCAAGGCTGCGCAAGGCTGCGCACTGGCCTAATAATAACGCAAATCCCTCGGGGCTATCAGAAAAAACAGTTTATTGTGTAGAAAAGCGCGATATGTGCGATCCTTAGGGAAAAAACCCCATTTTTGGCCTTCCCAGAGGCTAAAAAAGGTGTTGTTGACTGAGCAAGGCTGCGCAAGGCTGCGCACTGGCCTAATAATAACGCAAATCCCTCGGGGCTATCAGAAAAAACAGTTTATTGTGTTGAAAAGCGCGATATGTGCGATCCTTAGGGAAAAAACCCCATTTTTGGCCTTCCCAGAAGCTAAAAAAGGTGTTGTTGACTGAGCAAGCCTGCGCAAGGCTGCGCACTGGCCTAATAATAACGCAAATCCCTCGGGGCAATCAGAAAAAACAGTTTATTGTGTAGAAAAGCGCGATATGTGCGATCCTTAGGGAAAAAACCCCATTTTTGGCCTTCCCAGAGGCTAAAAAAGGTGTTGTTGACTGAGCAAGGCTGCGCAAGTCTCCGCACTGGCCTAATAATAACGCAAATCCCTCGGGGCTATCAGAAAAAACAGTTTATTGTGTAGAAAAGCGCGATATGTGCGATCCTTAGGGAAAAAACCCCATTTTTGGCCTTCCCAGAGGCTAAAAAAGGTGTTGTTGACTGAGCAAGGCTGCGCAAGGCTGCGCACTGGCCTAATAATAACGCAAATCCCTCGGGGCTATCAGAAAAAACAGTTTATTGTGTAGAAAAGCGCGATATGTGCGATCCTTAGGGAAAAAACCCCATTTTTGGCATTCCCAGAGGCTAAAAAAGGTGTTGTTGACTGAGCAAGGCTGCGCACTGGCCTAATAATAACGCAAATCCCTCGGGGCTATCAGAAAAAACAGTTTATTGTGTAGAAAAGCGCGATATGTGCGATCCTTAGGGAAAAAACCCCATTTTTGGCCTTCCCAGAGGCTAAAAAAGGTGTTGTTGACTGCACAAGGCTGCGCAAGGCTGCGCACTGGCCTAATAATAACGCAAATCCCTCGGGGCTATCAGAAAAAACAGTTTATTGTGTAGAAAAGCGCGATATGTGCGATCCTTAGGGAAAAAACCCCATTTTTGGCATTCCCAGAGGCTAAAAAAGGTGTTGTTGACTAACCAAGGCTGCGCAAGGCTGCGCACTGGCCTAATAATAACGCAAATCCCTCGGGGCTATCAGAAAAAAAAGTTTATTGTGTTGAAAAGCGCGATATGTGCGATCCTTAGGGAAAAAACCCCATTTTTGGCCTTCCCAGAAGCTAAAAAAGGTGTTGTTGACTGAGCAAGCCTGCGCAAGGCTGCGCACTGGCCTAATAATAACGCAAATCCCTCGGGGCTATCAGAAAAAACAGCTTATTGTGTAGAAAAGCGCGATATGTGCGATCCTTAGGGAAAAAACCCCATTTTTGGCCTTCCCAGAGGCTAAAAAAGGTGTTGTTGACTGAGCAAGGCTGCGCAAGGCTGCGCACTGGCCTAATAATAACGCAAATCCCTCGGGGCTATCAGAAAAAATAGTTTATTGTGTAGAAAAGCGCGATATGTGCGATCCTTAGGGGAAAAAACCCCATTTTTGGCCTTCCCAGAGGCTAAAAAAGGTGTTGTTGACTGAGCAAGGCTGCGCAAGGCTGCGCACTGGCCTAATAATAACGCAAATCCCTCGGGGCTATCAGAAAAAACAGTTTATTGTGTAGAAAAGCGCGATATGTGCGATCCTTAGGGAAAAAACCCCATTTTTGGCCTTCCCAGAGGCTAAAAAAGGTGTTGTTGACTGAGCAAGGCTGCGCAAGGCTGCGCACTGGCCTAATAATAACGCAAATCCCTCGGGGCTATCAGAAAAAACAGTTTATTGTGTAGAAAGTCTGCGAATTTGTCGATAAGGTGGGAATTTCAGTTTTGAGAGGGGTGGGGTGGGTCCCTCAAAAAAGTGCTGGTTTTGGTGCAACGGCCCCAGCACAAAAGCACCCCAGATCCCGTTGCGGCACCAAAAAACATTCCATTTGGCACTATTTTTATCGAATTTGGCGATACTAAAAAGTGCTGCACTTTTTCAGGGCTTGAATTAGCCCCCAAAAGCAGAAAAAAGCTAATTGGCGCTCTCAGCTGCATGCACAAAGGTACCAAATGAATTCAATCCCTCTGGGACCATCCGATAAAAATTCCTTTTGTGCAAAGGCACAAAGATGGCGCGATATGTGCGATTCTTAGAAAAAAAACTCCATTTTTGGCCTTCCCAGAGGCTAAAAAAGGTGTTGTTGACTGCACAAGGCTGCGCAAGGCTACGCACTGGCCTAATAATAACGCAAATCCCTCGGGGCTATCAGAAAAAAAAGTTTATTGTGTAGAAAAGCGCGATATGTGCGATCCTTAGGGAAAAAACTCCATTTTTGGCCTTCCCAGAGGCCAAAAAGGGTGTTGTTGACTGAGCAAGGCTGCGCAAGGCTGCGCACTGGCCTAATAATAACGCAAATCCCTCGGGGCTATCAGATAAAAAGGTTTATTGTGTAGAAAAGCGCGATATGTGCGATCCTTAGGGAAGAAACCCCATTTTTGGCCTTCCCAGAGGCTAAAAAAGGTGTTGTTGACTGAGCAAGGCTGCGCAAGGCTGCGCACTGGCCTAATAATAACGCAAATCCCTCGGGGCTATCAGAAAAAACAGTTTATTGTGTAGAAAAGCGCGATATGTGCGATCCTTAGGGAAAAAACCCCATTTTTGGCCTTCCCAGAGGCTAAAAAAGGTGTTGTTGACTGAGCAAGGCTGCGCAAGGCTGCGCACTGGCCTAATAATAACGCAAATCCCTCGGGGCTATCAGAAAAAATAGTTTATTGTGTAGAAAAGCGCGATATGTGCGATCCTTAGGGAAAAAACCCCATTTTTGGCCTTCCCAGAGGCTAAAAAAGGTGTTGTTGACTGAGCAAGGCTGCGCAAGGCTGCGCACTAGCCTAATAATAACGCAAATCCCTCGGGGCTATCAGAAAAAACAGTTTATTGTGTAGAAAAGCGCGATATGTGCGATCCTTAGGGAAAAAACCCCATTTTTGGCCTTCCCAGAGGCTAAAAAAGGTGTTGTTGACTGAGCAAGGCTGCGCAAGGCTGCGCACTAGCCTAATAATAACGCAAATCCCTCGGGGCTATCAGAAAAAACAGTTTATTGTGTAGAAAAGCGCGATATGTGCGATCCTTAGGGAAAAAACCCCATTTTTGGCCTTCCCAGAGGCTAAAAAAGGTGTTGTTGACTGAGCAAGGCTGCGCAAGGCTGCGCACTGGCCTAATAATAACGCAAATCCCTCGGGGCTATCAGAAAAAACAGTTTATTGTGTAGAAAAGCGCGATATGTGCGATCCTTAGGGAAAAAACCCCATTTTTGGCCTTCCCAGAGGCTAAAAAAGGTGTTGTTGACTGAGCAAGGCTGCGCAAGGCTGCGCACTGGCCTAATAATAACGCAAATCCCTCGGGGCTATCAGAAAAAACAGTTTATTGTGTTGAAAAGCGCGATATGTGCGATCCTTAGGGAAAAAACCCCATTTTTGGCCTTCCCAGAGGCTAAAAAAGGTGTTGTTGACTGAGCAAGGCTGCGCAAGGCTGCGCACTAGCCTAATAATAACGCAAATCCCTCGGGGCTATCAGAAAAAACAGTTTATTGTGTAGAAAAGCGCGATATGTGCGATCCTTAGGGAAAAAACCCCATTTTTGGCCTTCCCAGAGGCTAAAAAAGGTGTTGTTGACTGAGCAAGGCTGCGCAAGGCTGCGCACTGGCCTAATAATAACGCAAATCCCTCGGGGCTATCAGAAAAAATAGTTTATTGTGTAGAAAAGCGCGATATGTGCGATCCTTAGGGAAAAAACCCCATTTTTGGCCTTCCCAGAGGCTAAAAAAGGTGTTGTTGACTGAGCAAGGCTGCGCAAGGCTGCGCACTGGCCTAATAATAACGCAAATCCCTCGGGGCTATCAGAAAAAACAGTATATTGTGTAGAAAAGCGCGATATGTGCGATCCTTAGGGAAAAAACCCCATTTTTGGCCTTCCCAGAGGCTAAAAAAGGTGTTGTTGACTGAGCAAGCCGGCGCAAGGCTGCGCACTGGCCTAATAATAACGCAAATCCCTCGGGGCTATCAGAAAAAACAGTTTATTGTGTAGAAAAGCGCGATATGTGCGATCCTTAGGGAAAAAACCCCATTTTTGGCCTTCCCAGAGGCTAAAAAAGGTGTTGTTGACTGAGCAAGGCTGCGCAAGGCTGCGCACTGGCCTAATAATAACGCAAATCCCTCGGGGCTATCAGAAAAAACAGTATATTGTGTAGAAAAGCGCGATATGTGCGATCCTTAGGGAAAAAACCCCATTTTTGGCCTTCCCAGAGGCTAAAAAAGGTGTTGTTGACTGAGCAAGCCGGCGCAAGGCTGCGCACTGGCCTAATAATAACGCAAATCCCTCGGGGCTATCAGAAAAAACAGTTTATTGTGTAGAAAAGCGCGATATGTGCGATCCTTAGGGAAAAAACCCCATTTTTGGCCTTCCCAGAGGCTAAAAAAGGTGTTGTTGACTGAGCAAGGCTGCGCAAGGCTGCGCACTGGCCTAATAATAATGCAAATCCCTCGGGGCTATCAGAAAAAACAGTTTATTGTGTAGAAAAGCGCGATATGTGCGATCCTTAGGGAAAAAACCCCATTTTTGGCCTTCCCAGAGGCTAAAAAAGGTGTTGTTGACTGAGCAAGGCTGCGCAAGGCTGCGCACTGGCCTAATAATAACGCAAATCCCTCGGGGCTATCAGAAAAAACAGTTTATTGTGTAGAAGAGCGCGATATGTGCGATCCTTAGGGAAAAAACCCCATTTTTGGCCTTCCCAGAGGCTAAAAAAGGTGTTGTTGACTGAGCAAGGCTGCGCAAGGCTGCGCACTGGCCTAATAATAATGCAAATCCCTCGGGGCTATCAGAAAAAACAGTTTGTTGTGTAGAAAAGCGCGATATGTGCGATCCTTAGGGAAAAAACCCCATTTTTGGCCTTCCCAGAGGCTAAAAAAGGTGTTGTTGACTGAGCAAGGCTGCGCAAGGCTGCGCACTGGCCTAATAATAACGCAAATCCCTCGGGGCTATCAGAAAAAACAGTTTATTGTGTAGAAAAGCGCGATATGTGCGATCCTTAGGGAAAAAACCCCATTTTTGGCCTTCCCAGAGGCTAAAAAAGGTGTTGTTGACTGAGCAAGGCTGCGCAAGGCTGCGCACTGGCCTAATAATAACGCAAATCCCTCGGGGCTATCAGAAAAAACAGTTTATTGTGTAGAAAGTCTGCGCATTTGTCGATAAGGTGGGAATTTCAGTTTTGAGAGGGGTGGGGTGGGTCCCTCAAAAAAGTGCTGGTTTTGGTGCAACGGCCCCAGCACAAAAGCACCCCAGATCCCGTTGCGGCACCAAAAAACATTCCATTTGGCACTATTTTTATCGAATTTGGCGATACTAAAAAGTGCTGCACTTTTTCAGGGCTTGAATTAGCCCCCAAAAGCAGAAAAAAGCTAATTGGCGCTCTCAGCTGCATGCACAAAGGTACCAAATGAATTCAATCCCTCTGGGACCATCCGAAAAAAATTCCTTTTGTGCAAAAGCACAAAGATGGCGCGATATGTGCGATTCTTAGGAAAAAAACTCCATTTTTGGCCTTCCCAGAGGCTAAAAAAGGTGTTGTTGACTGCACAAGGCTGCGCAAGGCTACGCACTGGCCTAATAATAACGCAAATCCCTCGGGGCTATCAGAAAAAAAAGTTTATTGTGTAGAAAAGCGCGATATGTGCGATCCTTAGGGAAAAAACTCCATTTTTGGCCTTCCCAGAGGCTAAAAAGGGTGTTGTTGACTGAGCAAGGCTGCGCAAGGCTGCGCACTGGCCTAATAATAACGCAAATCCCTCGGGGCTATCAGATAAAAAAGTTTATTGTGTAGAAAAGCGCGATATGTGCGATCCTTAGGGAAAAAACCCCATTTTTGGCCTTCCCAGAGGCTAAAAAAGGTGTTGTTGACTGAGCAAGGCTGCGCAAGGCTGCGCACTGGCCTAATAATAACGCAACTCCCTCGGGGCTATCAGAAAAAACAGTTTATTGTGTAGAAAAGCGCGATATGTGCGATCCTTAGGGAAAAAACCCCATGTTTGGCCTTCCCAGAGGCTAAAAAAGGTGTTGTTGACTGAGCAAGGCTGCGCAAGGCTGCGCACTGGCCTAATAATAACGCAAATCCCTCGGGGCTATCAGAAAAAACAGTTTATTGTGTAGAAAAGCGCGATATTTGCGATCCTTAGGGAAAAAACTCCATTTTTGGCCTTCCCAGAGGCTAAAAAAGGTGTTGTTGACTGAGCAAGGCTGCGCAAGGCTGCGCACTGGACTAATAATAACGCAAATCCCTCGGGGCTATCAGAAAAAAAAGTTTATTGTGTAGAAAAGCGCGATATGTGCGATTCTTCGGGAAAAAACTCCATTTTTGGCCTTCCCAGAGGCTAAAAAAGGTGTTGTTGACTGAGCAAGGCTGCGCAAGGCTGCGCACTGGCCTAATAATAACGCAAATCCCTCGGGGCTATCAGAAAAAACAGTTTATTGTGTAGAAAAGCGCGATATGTGCGATCCTTAGGGAAAAAACCCCATTTTTGGCCTTCCCAGAGGCTAAAAAAGGTGTTGTTGACTGAGCAAGCCGGCGCAAGGCTGCGCACTGGCCTAATAATAACGCAAATCCCTCGGGGCTATCAGAAAAAACAGTTTATTGTGTAGAAAAGCGCGATATGTGCGATCCTTAGGGAAAAAACCCCATTTTTGGCCTTCCCAGAGGCTAAAAAAGGTGTTGTTGACTGAGCAAGGCTGCGCAAGGCTGCGCACTGGCCTAATAATAACGCAAATCCCTCGGGGCTATCAGAAAAAACAGTTTATTGTGTAGAAAAGCGCGATATGTGCGATCCTTAGGAAAAAAACTCCATTTTTGGCCTTCCCAGAGGCTAAAAAAGGTGTTGTTGACTGCACAAGGCTGCGCAAGGCTACGCACTGGCCTAATAATAACGCAAATCCCTCGGGGCTATCAGAAAAAAAAGTTTATTGTGTAGAAAAGCGCGATATGTGCGATCCTTAGGGAAAAAACTCCATTTTTGGCCTTCCCAGAGGCTAAAAAGGGTGTTGTTGACTGAGCAAGGCTGCGCAAGGCTGCGCACTGGCCTAATAATAACGCAAATCCCTCGTGGCTATCAGATAAAAAAGTTTATTGTGTAGAAAAGCGCGATATGTGCGATCCTTAGGGAAAAAACCCCATTTTTGGCCTTCCCAGAGGCTAAAAAAGGTGTTGTTGACTGAGCAAGGCTGCGCAAGGCTGCGCACTGGCCTAATAATAACGCAAATCCCTCGGGGCTATCAGAAAAAACAGTTTATTGTGTAGAAAAGCGCGATATGTGCGATCCTTAGGGAAAAAACCCCATTTTTGGCCTTCCCAGAGGCTAAAAAAGGTGTTGTTGACTGAGCAAGGCTGCGCAAGGCTGCGCACTGGCCTAATAATAACGCAAATCCCTCGGGGCTATCAGAAAAAACAGTTTATTGTGTAGAAAAGCGCGATATGTGCGATCCTTAGGGAAAAAACCCCATTTTTGGCCTTCCCAGAGGCTAAAAAAGGTGTTGTTGACTGAGCAAGGCTGCGCAAGGCTGCGCACTGGCCTAATAATAACGCAAATCCCTCGGGGCTATCAGATAAAAAAGTTTATTGTGTAGAAAAGCGCGATATGTGCGATCCTTAGGGAAAAAACCCCATTTTTGGCCTTCCCAGAGGCTAAAAAAGGTGTTGTTGACTGAGCAAGGCTGCGCAAGGCTGCGCACTGGCCTAATAATAACGCAAATCCCTCGGGGCTATCAGAAAAAACAGTTTATTGTGTAGAAAAGCGCGATATGTGCGATCCTTAGGGAAAAAACCCCATTTTTGGCCTTCCCAGAGGCTAAAAAAGGTGTTGTTGACTGAGCAAGGCTGCGCAAGGCTGCGCACTAGCCTAATAATAACGCAAATCCCTCGGGGCTATCAGAAAAAACAGTTTATTGTGTAGAAAAGCGCGATATGTGCGATCCTTAGGGAAAAAACCCCATTTTTGGCCTTCCCAGAGGCTAAAAAAGGTGTTGTTGACTGAGCAAGGCTGCGCAAGGCTGCGCACTGGCCTAATAATAACGCAAATATGTCGGGGCTATCAGAAAAAAAAGTTTATTGTGTAGAAAAGCGCGATATGTGCGATCCTTAGGGAAAAAACTCCATTTTTGGCCTTCCCAGAGGCTAAAAAAGGTGTTGTTGACTGAGCAAGGCTGCGCAAGGCTGCGCACTGGCCTAATAATAACGCAAATCCCTCGGGGCTATCAGAAAAAAAAGTTTATTGTGTAGAAAAGCGCGATATGTGCGATTCTTAGGGAAAAAACTCCATTTTTGGCCTTCCCAGAGGCTAAAAAAGGTGTTGTTGACTGAGCAAGGCTGCGCAAGGCTGCGCACTGGCCTAATAATAACGCAAATATGTCGGGGCTATCAGAAAAAACAGTTTATTGTGTAGAAAAGCGCGATATGTGCGATCCTTAGGGAAAAAACCCCATTTTTGGCCTTCCCAGAGGCTAAAAAAGGTGTTGTTGACTGAGCAAGGCTGCGCAAGGCTGCGCACTGGCCTAATAATAACGCAAATCCCTCGGGGCTATCAGAAAAAACAGTTTATTGTGTAGAAAAGCGCGATATGTGCGATCCTTAGGGAAAAAACCCCATTTTTGGCCTTCCCAGAGGCTAAAAAAGGTGTTGTTGACTGAGCAAGGCTGCGCAAGGCTGCGCACTGGCCTAATAATAACGCAAATATGTCGGGGCTATCAGAAAAAAAAGTTTATTGTGTAGAAAAGCGCGATATGTGCGATCCTTAGGGAAAAAACTCCATTTTTGGCCTTCCCAGAGGCTAAAAAAGGTGTTGTTGACTGAGCAAGGCTGCGCAAGGCTGCGCACTGGCCTAATAATAACGCAAATCCCTCGGGGCTATCAGAAAAAAAAGTTTATTGTGTAGAAAAGCGCGATATGTGCGATTCTTAGGGAAAAAACTCCATTTTTGGCCTTCCCAGAGGCTAAAAAAGGTGTTGTTGACTGAGCAAGGCTGCGCAAGGCTGCGCACTGGCCTAATAATAACGCAAATATGTCGGGGCTATCAGAAAAAACAGTTTATTGTGTAGAAAAGCGCGATATGTGCGATCCTTAGGGAAAAAACCCCATTTTTGGCCTTCCCAGAGGCTAAAAAAGGTGTTGTTGACTGAGCAAGGCTGCGCAAGGCTGCGCACTGGCCTAATAATAACGCAAATCCCTCGGGGCTATCAGAAAAAACAGTTTATTGTGTAGAAAAGCGCGATATGTGCGATCCTTAGGGAAAAAACCCCATTTTTGGCCTTCCCAGAGGCTAAAAAAGGTGTTGTTGACTGAGCAAGGCTGCGCAAGGCTGCGCACTGGCCTAATAATAACGCAAATCCCTCGGGGCTATCAGAAAAAACAGTTTATTGTGTAGAAAAGCGCGATATGTGCGATCCTTAGGGAAAAAACCCCATTTTTGGCCTTCCCAGAGGCTAAAAAAGGTGTTGTTGACTGAGCAAGGCTGCGCAAGGCTGCGCACTGGCCTAATAATAACGCAAATCCCTCGGGGCTATCAGAAAAAAAAGTTTATTGTGTAGAAAAGCGCGATATGTGCGATCCTTAGGGAAAAAACCCCATTTTTGGCCTTCCCAGAGGCTAAAAAAGGTGTTGTTGACTGAGCAAGGCTGCGAAAGGCTGCGCACTGGCCTAATAATAACGCAAATCCCTCGGGGCTATCAGAAAAAACAGTTTATTGTGTAGAAAAGCGCGATATGTGCGATCCTTAGGGAAAAAACCCCATTTTTGGCCTTCCCAGAGGCTAAAAAAGGTGTTGTTGACTGAGCAAGGCTGCGCAAGGCTGCGCACTGGCCTAATAATAACGCAAATCCCTCGGGGCTATCAGAAAAAACAGTTTATTGTGTAGAAAAGCGCGATATGTGCGATCCTTAGGGAAAAAACCCCATTTTTGGCCTTCCCAGAGGCTAAAAAAGGTGTTGTTGACTGAGCAAGGCTGCGCAAGGCTGCGCACTGGCCTAATAATAACGCAAATCTCTCGGGGCTATCAGAAAAAACAGTTTATTGTGTAGAAAAGCGCGATATGTGCGATCCTTAGGGAAAAAACCCCATTTTTGGCCTTCCCAGAGGCTAAAAAAGGTGTTGTTGACTGAGCAAGGCTGCGCAAGGCTGCGCACTGGCCTAATAATAACGCAAATCCCTCGGGGCTATCAGAAAAAACAGTTTATTGTGTAGAAAAGCGCGATATGTGCGATCCTTAGGGAAAAAACCCCATTTTTGGCCTTCCCAGAAGCTAAAAAAGGTGTTGTTGACTGAGCAAGGCTGCGCAAGGCTGCGCACTGGCCTAATAATAACGCAAATCCCTCGGGGCTATCAGAAAAAACAGTTTCTTGTGTAGAAAAGCGCGATATGTGCGATCCTTAGGGAAAAAACCCCATTTTTGGCCTTCCCAGAGGCTAAAAAAGGTGTTGTTGACTGAGCAAGGCTGCGCAAGGCTGCGCACTGGCCTAATAATAACGCAAATCCCTCGGGGCTATCAGAAAAAACAGTTTATTGTGTAGAAAAGCGCGATATGTGCGATCCTTAGGGAAAAAACCCCATTTTTGGCCTTCCCAGAGGCTAAAAAAGGTGTTGTTGACTGAGCAAGCCGGCGCAAGGCTGCGCACTGGCCTAATAATAACGCAAATCCCTCGGGGCTATCAGAAAAAACAGTTTATTGTGTAGAAAAGCGCGATATGTGCGATCCTTAGGGAAAAAACCCCATGTTTGGCCTTCCCAGAGGCTAAAAAAGGTGTTGTTGACTGAGCAAGGCTGCGCAAGGCTGCGCACTGGCCTAATAATAACGCAAATCCCTCGGGGCTATCAGAAAAAACAGTTTATTGTGTAGAAAAGCGCGATATTTGCGATCCTTAGGGAAAAAACTCCATTTTTGGCCTTCCCAGAGGCTAAAAAAGGTGTTGTTGACTGAGCAAGGCTGCGCAAGGCTGCGCACTGGACTAATAATAACGCAAATCCCTCGGGGCTATCAGAAAAAAAAGTTTATTGTGTAGAAAAGCGCGATATGTGCGATTCTTCGGGAAAAAACTCCATTTTTGGCCTTCCCAGAGGCTAAAAAAGGTGTTGTTGACTGAGCAAGGCTGCGCAAGGCTGCGCACTGGCCTAATAATAACGCAAATCCCTCGGGGCTATCAGAAAAAACAGTTTATTGTGTAGAAAAGCGCGATATGTGCGATCCTTAGGGAAAAAACCCCATTTTTGGCCTTCCCAGAGGCTAAAAAAGGTGTTGTTGACTGAGCAAGCCGGCGCAAGGCTGCGCACTGGCCTAATAATAACGCAAATCCCTCGGGGCTATCAGAAAAAACAGTTTATTGTGTAGAAAAGCGCGATATGTGCGATCCTTAGGGAAAAAACCCCATTTTTGGCCTTCCCAGAGGCTAAAAAAGGTGTTGTTGACTGAGCAAGGCTGCGCAAGGCTGCGCACTGGCCTAATAATAACGCAAATCCCTCGGGGCTATCAGAAAAAACAGTTTATTGTGTAGAAAAGCGCGATATGTGCGATCCTTAGGAAAAAAACTCCATTTTTGGCCTTCCCAGAGGCTAAAAAAGGTGTTGTTGACTGCACAAGGCTGCGCAAGGCTACGCACTGGCCTAATAATAACGCAAATCCCTCGGGGCTATCAGAAAAAAAAGTTTATTGTGTAGAAAAGCGCGATATGTGCGATCCTTAGGGAAAAAACTCCATTTTTGGCCTTCCCAGAGGCTAAAAAGGGTGTTGTTGACTGAGCAAGGCTGCGCAAGGCTGCGCACTGGCCTAATAATAACGCAAATCCCTCGTGGCTATCAGATAAAAAAGTTTATTGTGTAGAAAAGCGCGATATGTGCGATCCTTAGGGAAAAAACCCCATTTTTGGCCTTCCCAGAGGCTAAAAAAGGTGTTGTTGACTGAGCAAGGCTGCGCAAGGCTGCGCACTGGCCTAATAATAACGCAAATCCCTCGGGGCTATCAGAAAAAACAGTTTATTGTGTAGAAAAGCGCGATATGTGCGATCCTTAGGGAAAAAACCCCATTTTTGGCCTTCCCAGAGGCTAAAAAAGGTGTTGTTGACTGAGCAAGGCTGCGCAAGGCTGCGCACTGGCCTAATAATAACGCAAATCCCTCGGGGCTATCAGAAAAAACAGTTTATTGTGTAGAAAAGCGCGATATGTGCGATCCTTAGGGAAAAAACCCCATTTTTGGCCTTCCCAGAGGCTAAAAAAGGTGTTGTTGACTGAGCAAGGCTGCGCAAGGCTGCGCACTGGCCTAATAATAACGCAAATCCCTCGGGGCTATCAGATAAAAAAGTTTATTGTGTAGAAAAGCGCGATATGTGCGATCCTTAGGGAAAAAACCCCATTTTTGGCCTTCCCAGAGGCTAAAAAAGGTGTTGTTGACTGAGCAAGGCTGCGCAAGGCTGCGCACTGGCCTAATAATAACGCAAATCCCTCGGGGCTATCAGAAAAAACAGTTTATTGTGTAGAAAAGCGCGATATGTGCGATCCTTAGGGAAAAAACCCCATTTTTGGCCTTCCCAGAGGCTAAAAAAGGTGTTGTTGACTGAGCAAGGCTGCGCAAGGCTGCGCACTAGCCTAATAATAACGCAAATCCCTCGGGGCTATCAGAAAAAACAGTTTATTGTGTAGAAAAGCGCGATATGTGCGATCCTTAGGGAAAAAACCCCATTTTTGGCCTTCCCAGAGGCTAAAAAAGGTGTTGTTGACTGAGCAAGGCTGCGCAAGGCTGCGCACTGGCCTAATAATAACGCAAATATGTCGGGGCTATCAGAAAAAAAAGTTTATTGTGTAGAAAAGCGCGATATGTGCGATCCTTAGGGAAAAAACTCCATTTTTGGCCTTCCCAGAGGCTAAAAAAGGTGTTGTTGACTGAGCAAGGCTGCGCAAGGCTGCGCACTGGCCTAATAATAACGCAAATCCCTCGGGGCTATCAGAAAAAAAAGTTTATTGTGTAGAAAAGCGCGATATGTGCGATTCTTAGGGAAAAAACTCCATTTTTGGCCTTCCCAGAGGCTAAAAAAGGTGTTGTTGACTGAGCAAGGCTGCGCAAGGCTGCGCACTGGCCTAATAATAACGCAAATATGTCGGGGCTATCAGAAAAAACAGTTTATTGTGTAGAAAAGCGCGATATGTGCGATCCTTAGGGAAAAAACCCCATTTTTGGCCTTCCCAGAGGCTAAAAAAGGTGTTGTTGACTGAGCAAGGCTGCGCAAGGCTGCGCACTGGCCTAATAATAACGCAAATCCCTCGGGGCTATCAGAAAAACAGTTTATTGTGTAGAAAAGCGCGATATGTGCGATCCTTAGGGAAAAAACCCCATTTTTGGCCTTCCCAGAGGCTAAAAAAGGTGTTGTTGACTGAGCAAGGCTGCGCAAGGCTGCGCACTGGCCTAATAATAACGCAAATCCCTCGGGGCTATCAGAAAAACAGTTTATTGTGTAGAAAAGCGCGATATGTGCGATCCTTAGGGAAAAAACCCCATTTTTGGCCTTCCCAGAGGCTAAAAAAGGTGTTGTTGACTGAGCAAGGCCGGCGCAAGGCTGCGCACTGGCCTAATAATAACGCAAATCCCTCGGGGCTATCAGAAAAAACAGTTTATTGTGTAGAAAAGCGCGATATGTGCGATCCTTAGGGAAAAAACCCCATTTTTGGCCTTCCCAGAGGCTAAAAAAGGTGTTGTTGACTGAGCAAGGCTGCGCAAGGCTGCGCACTGGCCTAATAATAACGCAAATCCCTCGGGGCTATCAGAAAAAACAGTTTATTGTGTAGAAAAGCGCGATATGTGCGATCCTTAGGAAAAAAACTCCATTTTTGGCCTTCCCAGAGGCTAAAAAAGGTGTTGTTGACTGCACAAGGCTGCGCAAGGCTACGCACTGGCCTAATAATAACGCAAAATCCCTCGGGGCTATCAGAAAAAAAAGTTTATTGTGTAGAAAAGCGCGATATGTGCGATCCTTAGGGAAAAAACTCCATTTTTGGCCTTCCCAGAGGCTAAAAAGGGTGTTGTTGACTGAGCAAGGCTGCGCAAGGCTGCGCACTGGCCTAATAATAACGCAAATCCCTCGTGGCTATCAGATAAAAAAGTTTATTGTGTAGAAAAGCGCGATATGTGCGATCCTTAGGGAAAAAACCCCATTTTTGGCCTTCCCAGAGGCTAAAAAAGGTGTTGTTGACTGAGCAAGGCTGCGCAAGGCTGCGCACTGGCCTAATAATAACGCAAATCCCTCGGGGCTATCAGAAAAAACAGTTTATTGTGTAGAAAAGCGCGATATGTGCGATCCTTAGGGAAAAAACCCCATTTTTGGCCTTCCCAGAGGCTAAAAAAGGTGTTGTTGACTGAGCAAGGCTGCGCAAGGCTGCGCACTGGCCTAATAATAACGCAAATCCCTCGGGGCTATCAGAAAAAACAGTTTATTGTGTAGAAAAGCGCGATATGTGCGATCCTTAGGGAAAAAACCCCATTTTTGGCCTTCCCAGAGGCTAAAAAAGGTGTTGTTGACTGAGCAAGGCTGCGCAAGGCTGCGCACTGGCCTAATAATAACGCAAATCCCTCGGGGCTATCAGATAAAAAAGTTTATTGTGTAGAAAAGCGCGATATGTGCGATCCTTAGGGAAAAAACCCCATTTTTGGCCTTCCCAGAGGCTAAAAAAGGTGTTGTTGACTGAGCAAGGCTGCGCAAGGCTGCGCACTGGCCTAATAATAACGCAAATCCCTCGGGGCTATCAGAAAAAACAGTTTATTGTGTAGAAAAGCGCGATATGTGCGATCCTTAGGGAAAAAACCCCATTTTTGGCCTTCCCAGAGGCTAAAAAAGGTGTTGTTGACTGAGCAAGGCTGCGCAAGGCTGCGCACTAGCCTAATAATAACGCAAATCCCTCGGGGCTATCAGAAAAAACAGTTTATTGTGTAGAAAAGCGCGATATGTGCGATCCTTAGGGAAAAAACCCCATTTTTGGCCTTCCCAGAGGCTAAAAAAGGTGTTGTTGACTGAGCAAGGCTGCGCAAGGCTGCGCACTGGCCTAATAATAACGCAAATATGTCGGGGCTATCAGAAAAAAAAGTTTATTGTGTAGAAAAGCGCGATATGTGCGATCCTTAGGGAAAAAACTCCATTTTTGGCCTTCCCAGAGGCTAAAAAAGGTGTTGTTGACTGAGCAAGGCTGCGCAAGGCTGCGCACTGGCCTAATAATAACGCAAATCCCTCGGGGCTATCAGAAAAAAAAAGTTTATTGTGTAGAAAAGCGCGATATGTGCGATTCTTAGGGAAAAAACTCCATTTTTGGCCTTCCCAGAGGCTAAAAAAGGTGTTGTTGACTGAGCAAGGCTGCGCAAGGCTGCGCACTGGCCTAATAATAACGCAAATATGTCGGGGCTATCAGAAAAAACAGTTTATTGTGTAGAAAAGCGCGATATGTGCGATCCTTAGGGAAAAAACCCCATTTTTGGCCTTCCCAGAGGCTAAAAAAGGTGTTGTTGACTGAGCAAGGCTGCGCAAGGCTGCGCACTGGCCTAATAATAACGCAAATCCCTCGGGGCTATCAGAAAAAACAGTTTATTGTGTAGAAAAGCGCGATATGTGCGATCCTTAGGGAAAAAACCCCATTTTTGGCCTTCCCAGAGGCTAAAAAAGGTGTTGTTGACTGAGCAAGGCTGCGCAAGGCTGCGCACTGGCCTAATAATAACGCAAATATGTCGGGGCTATCAGAAAAAAAAGTTTATTGTGTAGAAAAGCGCGATATGTGCGATCCTTAGGGAAAAAACTCCATTTTTGGCCTTCCCAGAGGCTAAAAAAGGTGTTGTTGACTGAGCAAGGCTGCGCAAGGCTGCGCACTGGCCTAATAATAACGCAAATCCCTCGGGGCTATCAGAAAAAAAAGTTTATTGTGTAGAAAAGCGCGATATGTGCGATTCTTAGGGAAAAAACTCCATTTTTGGCCTTCCCAGAGGCTAAAAAAGGTGTTGTTGACTGAGCAAGGCTGCGCAAGGCTGCGCACTGGCCTAATAATAACGCAAATATGTCGGGGCTATCAGAAAAAACAGTTTATTGTGTAGAAAAGCGCGATATGTGCGATCCTTAGGGAAAAAACCCCATTTTTGGCCTTCCCAGAGGCTAAAAAAGGTGTTGTTGACTGAGCAAGGCTGCGCAAGGCTGCGCACTGGCCTAATAATAACGCAAATCCCTCGGGGCTATCAGAAAAAACAGTTTATTGTGTAGAAAAGCGCGATATGTGCGATCCTTAGGGAAAAAACCCCATTTTTGGCCTTCCCAGAGGCTAAAAAAGGTGTTGTTGACTGAGCAAGGCTGCGCAAGGCTGCGCACTGGCCTAATAATAACGCAAATCCCTCGGGGCTATCAGAAAAAACAGTTTATTGTGTAGAAAAGCGCGATATGTGCGATCCTTAGGGAAAAAACCCCATTTTTGGCCTTCCCAGAGGCTAAAAAAGGTGTTGTTGACTGAGCAAGGCTGCGCAAGGCTGCGCACTGGCCTAATAATAACGCAAATCCCTCGGGGCTATCAGAAAAAAAAGTTTATTGTGTAGAAAAGCGCGATATGTGCGATCCTTAGGGAAAAAACCCCATTTTTGGCCTTCCCAGAGGCTAAAAAAGGTGTTGTTGACTGAGCAAGGCTGCGAAAGGCTGCGCACTGGCCTAATAATAACGCAAATCCCTCGGGGCTATCAGAAAAAACAGTTTATTGTGTAGAAAAGCGCGATATGTGCGATCCTTAGGGAAAAACCCCATTTTTGGCCTTCCCAGAGGCTAAAAAAGGTGTTGTTGACTGAGCAAGGCTGCGCAAGGCTGCGCACTGGCCTAATAATAACGCAAATCCCTCGGGGCTATCAGAAAAAACAGTTTATTGTGTAGAAAAGCGCGATATGTGCGATCCTTAGGGAAAAAACCCCATTTTTGGCCTTCCCAGAGGCTAAAAAAGGTGTTGTTGACTGAGCAAGGCTGCGCAAGGCTGCGCACTGGCCTAATAATAACGCAAATCTCTCGGGGCTATCAGAAAAAACAGTTTATTGTGTAGAAAAGCGCGATATGTGCGATCCTTAGGGAAAAACCCCATTTTTGGCCTTCCCAGAGGCTAAAAAAGGTGTTGTTGACTGAGCAAGGCTGCGCAAGGCTGCGCACTGGCCTAATAATAACGCAAATCCCTCGGGGCTATCAGAAAAAACAGTTTATTGTGTAGAAAAGCGCGATATGTGCGATCCTTAGGGAAAAAACCCCATTTTTGGCCTTCCCAGAAGCTAAAAAAGGTGTTGTTGACTGAGCAAGGCTGCGCAAGGCTGCGCACTGGCCTAATAATAACGCAAATCCCTCGGGGCTATCAGAAAAAACAGTTTCTTGTGTAGAAAAGCGCGATATGTGCGATCCTTAGGGAAAAAACCCCATTTTTGGCCTTCCCAGAGGCTAAAAAAGGTGTTGTTGACTGAGCAAGGCTGCGCAAGGCTGCGCACTGGCCTAATAATAACGCAAATCCCTCGGGGCTATCAGAAAAAACAGTTTATTGTGTAGAAAAGCGCGATATGTGCGATCCTTAGGGAAAAAACCCCATTTTTGGCCTTCCCAGAGGCTAAAAAAGGTGTTGTTGACTGAGCAAGGCTGCGCAAGGCTGCGCACTGGCCTAATAATAACGCAAATCCCTCGGGGCTATCAGAAAAAACAGTTTATTGTGTAGAAAAGCGCGATATGTGCGATCCTTAGGGAAAAAACCCCATTTTTGGCCTTCCCAGAGGCTAAAAAGGTGTTGTTGACTGAGCAAGGCTGCGCAAGGCTGCGCACTGGCCTAATAATAACGCAAATCCCTCGGGGCTATCAGAAAAAACAGTTTATTGTGTAGAAAAGCGCGATATGTGCGATCCTTAGGGAAAAACCCCATTTTTGGCCTTCCCAGAGGCTAAAAAAGGTGTTGTTGACTGAGCAAGGCTGCGCAAGGCTGCGCACTGGCCTAATAATAACGCAAATCCCTCGGGGCTATCAGAAAAAACAGTTTATTGTGTAGAAAAGCGCGATATGTGCGATCCTTAGGGAAAAAACCCCATTTTTGGCCTTCCCAGAGGCTAAAAAAGGTGTTGTTGACTGAGCAAGGCTGCGCAAGGCTGCGCACTGGCCTAATAATAACGCAAATCCCTCGGGGCTATCAGAAAAAACAGTTTATTGTGTAGAAAAGCGCGATATGTGCGATCCTTAGGGAAAAAAACCCCATTTTTGGCCTTCCCAGAGGCTAAAAAAGGTGTTGTTGACTGAGCAAGGCTGCGCAAGGCTGCGCACTGGCCTAATAATAACGCAAATCCCTCGGGGCTATCAGAAAAGACAGTTTATTGTGTTGAAAAGCGCGATATGTGCGATCCTTAGGGAAAAACCCCATTTTTGGCCTTCCCAGAGGCTAAAAAAGGTGTTGTTGACTGAGCAAGGCTGCGCAAGGCTGCGCACTGGCCTAATAATAACGCAAATCCCTCGGGGCTATCAGAAAAAACAGTTTATTGTGTAGAAAAGCGCGATATGTGCGATCCTTAGGGAAAAAACCCCATTTTTGGCCTTCCCAGAGGCTAAAAAAGGTGTTGTTGACTGAGCAAGGCTGCGCAAGGCTGCGCACTGGCCTAATAATAACGCAAATCCCTCGGGGCTATCAGAAAAAACAGTTTATTGTGTAGAAAAGCGCGATATGTGCGATCCTTAGGGAAAAAACCCCATTTTTGGCCTTCCCAGAGGCTAAAAAAGGTGTTGTTGACTGAGGAAGGCTGCGCAAGGCTGCGCACTGGCCTAATAATAACGCAAATATGTCGGGGCTATCAGAAAAAACAGTTTATTGTGTAGAAAAGCGCGATATGTGCGATCCTTAGGGAAAAAAACCCCATTTTTGGCCTTCCCAGAAGCTAAAAAAGGTGTTGTTGACTGAGCAAGCCTGCGCAAGGCTGCGCACTGGCCTAATAATAACGCAAATCCCTCGGGGCTATCAGAAAAACAGTTTATTGTGTAGAAAAGCGCGATATGTGCGATCCTTAGGGAAAAAACCCCATTTTTGGCCTTCCCAGAGGCTAAAAAAGGTGTTGTTGACTGAGCAAGGCTGCGCAAGGCTGCGCACTGGCCTAATAATAACGCAAATCCCTCGGGGCTATCAGAAAAAACAGTTTATTGTGTAGAAAAGCGCGATATGTGCGATCCTTAGGGAAAAACCCCATTTTTGGCCTTCCCAGAGGCTAAAAAAGGTGTTGTTGACTGAGCAAGGCTGCGCAAGGCTGCGCACTGGCCTAATAATAACGCAAAATCCCTCGGGGCTATCAGAAAAGACAGTTTATTGTGTTGAAAAGCGCGATATGTGCGATCCTTAGGGAAAAAACCCCATTTTTGGCCTTCCCAGAGGCTAAAAAAGGTGTTGTTGACTGAGCAAGGCTGCGCAAGGCTGCGCACTGGCCTAATAATAACGCAAATCCCTCGGGGCTATCAGAAAAAACAGTTTATTGTGTAGAAAAGCGCGATATGTGCGATCCTTAGGGAAAAAACCCCATTTTTGGCCTTCCCAGAGGCTAAAAAAGGTGTTGTTGACTGAGGAAGGCTGCGCAAGGCTGCGCACTGGCCTAATAATAACGCAAATATGTCGGGGCTATCAGAAAAAACAGTTTATTGTGTAGAAAAGCGCGATATGTGCGATCCTTAGGGAAAAAAACCCCATTTTTGGCCTTCCCAGAAGTTAAAAAAGGTGTTGTTGACTGAGCAAGCCTGCGCAAGGCTGCGCACTGGCCTAATAATAACGCAAATCCCTCGGGGCTATCAGAAAAAACAGTTTATTGTGTAGAAAAGCGCGATATGTGCGATCCTTAGGGAAAAAACCCCATTTTTGGCCTTCCCAGAGGCTAAAAAAGGTGTTGTTGACTGAGCAAGGCTGCGCAAGGCTGCGCACTGGCCTAATAATAACGCAAATCCCTCGGGGCTATCAGAAAAAACAGTTTATTGTGTAGAAAGTCTGCGAATTTGTCGATAAGGTGGGAATTTCAGTTTTGAGAGGGGTGGGGTGGGTCCCTCAAAAAAGTGCTGGTTTTGGTGCAACGGCCCCAGCACAAAAGCACCCCAGATCCCGTTGCGGCACCAAAAAAACATTCCATTTGGCACTATTTTTATCGAATTTGGCGATACTAAAAAGTGCTGCATTTTTTCAGGGCTTGAATTAGCCCCCAAAAGCAGAAAAAAAGCTAATTGGCGCTCTCAGCTGCATGCACAAAGGTACCAAATGAATTCAATCCCTCTGGGACCATCCGAAAAAATTCCTTTTGTGCAAAAGCACAAAGATGGCGCGATATGTGCGATTCTTAGGAAAAAAACTCCATTTTTGGCCTTCCCAGAGGCTAAAAAAAGGTGTTGTTGACTGCACAAGGCTGCGCAAGGCTACGCACTGGCCTAATAATAACGCAAATCCCTCGGGGCTATCAGAAAAAAAAGTTTATTGTGTAGAAAAGCGCGATATGTGCGATCCTTAGGGAAAAAACTCCATTTTTGGCCTTCCCAGAGGCTAAAAAGGGTGTTGTTGACTGAGCAAGGCTGCGCAAGGCTGCGCACTGGCCTAATAATAACGCAAATCCCTCGGGGCTATCAGAAAAAAAAGTTTATTGTGTAGAAAAGCGCGATATGTGCGATCCTTAGGGAAAAAACTCCATTTTTGGCCTTCCCAGAGGCTAAAAAAGGTGTTGTTGACTGAGCAAGGCTGCGCAAGGCTGCGCACTGGCCTAATAATAACGCAAATATGTCGGGGCTATCAGAAAAAAAGTTTATTGTGTAGAAAAGCGCGATATGTGCGATCCTTAGGGAAAAAACTCCATTTTTGGCCTTCCCAGAGGCTAAAAAAGGTGTTGTTGACTGAGCAAGGCTGCGCAAGGCTGCGCACTGGCCTAATAATAACGCAAATCCCTCGGGGCTATCAGAAAAAACAGTTTATTGTGTAGAAAAGCGCGATATGTGCGATCCTTAGGGAAAAAACTCCATTTTTGGCCTTCCCAGAGGCTAAAAAAGGTGTTGTTGACTGAGCAAGGCTGCGCAAGGCTGCGCACTGGCCTAATAATAACGCAAATATGTCGGGGCTATCAGAAAAAAAAGTTTATTGTGTAGAAAAGCGCGATATGTGCGATCCTTAGGGAAAAAACTCCATTTTTGGCCTTCCCAGAGGCTAAAAAAGGTGTTGTTGACTGAGCAAGGCTGCGCAAGGCTGCGCACTGGCCTAATAATAACGCAAATCCCTCGGGGCTATCAGAAAAAAACAGTTTATTGTGTAGAAAAGCGCGATATGTGCGATCCTTAGGGAAAAAACCCCATTTTGGCCTTCCCAGAGGCTAAAAAAGGTGTTGTTGACTGAGCAAGGCTGCGCAAGGCTGCGCAAGGCTGCGCACTGGCCTAATAATAACGCAAATCCCTCGGGGCTATCAGAAAAAACAGTTTATTGTGTAGAAAAGCGCGATATGTGCGATCCTTAGGGAAAAAACCCCATTTTTGGCCTTCCCAGAGGCTAAAAAAGGTGTTGTTGACTGAGCAAGGCTGCGCAAGGCTGCGCACTGGCCTAATAATAACGCAAATCCCTCGGGGCTATCAGAAAAAACAGTTTATTGTGTAGAAAAGCGCGATATGTGCGATCCTTAGGGAAAAAACCCCATTTTTGGCCTTCCCAGAGGCTAAAAAAGGTGTTGTTGACTGAGCAAGGCTGCGCAAGGCTGCGCACTGGCCTAATAATAACGCAAATCCCTCGGGGCTATCAGAAAAAACAGTTTATTGTGTAGAAAAGCGCGATATGTGCGATCCTTAGGGAAAAAACCCCATTTTTGGCCTTCCCAGAGGCTAAAAAAGGTGTTGTTGACTGAGCAAGGCTGCGCAAGGCTGCGCACTGGCCTAATAATAACGCAAATCCCTCGGGGCTATCAGAAAAAACAGTTTATTGTGTAGAAAAGCGCGATATGTGCGATCCTTAGGGAAAAAACCCCATTTTTGGCCTTCCCAGAGGCTAAAAAGGGTGTTGTTGACTGCGCAAGGCTGCGCAAGGCTGCGCACTGGCCTAATAATAACGCAAATCCCTCGGGGCTATCAGGAAAAACAGTTTATTGTGTAGAAAAGCGCGATATGTGCGATCCTTAGGGAAAAAACCCCATTTTTGGCCTTCCCAGAGGCTAAAAAAGGTGTTGTTGACTGAGCAAGGCTGCGCAAGGCTGCGCACTGGCCTAATAATAACGCAAATCCCTCGGGGCTATCAGAAAAAACAGTTTATTGTGTTGAAAAGCGCGATATGTGCGATCCTTAGGGAAAAAACCCCATTTTTGGCCTTCCCAGAAGCTAAAAAAGGTGTTGTTGACTGAGCAAGCCTGCGCAAGGCTGCGCACTTGCCTAATAATAACGCAAATCCCTCGGGGCTATCAGAAAAAACAGTTTATTGTGTAGAAAAGCGCGATATGTGCGATCCTTAGGGAAAAAACTCCATTTTTGGCCTTCCCAGAGGCTAAAAAAGGTGTTGTTGACTGAGCAAGGCTGCGCAAGGCTGCGCACTGGCCTAATAATAACGCAAATATGTCGGGGCTATCAGAAAAAAAAGTGTATTGTGTAGAAAAGCGCGATATGTGCGATCCTTAGGGAAAAAACTCCATTTTTGGCCTTCCCAGAGGCTAAAAAAGGTGTTGTTGACTGAGCAAGGCTGCGCAAGGCTGCGCACTGGCCTAATAATAACGCAAATCCCTCGGGGCTATCAGAAAAAAAAGTTTATTGTGTAGAAAAGCGCGATATGTGCGATCCTTAGGGAAAAAACTCCATTTTTGGCCTTCCCAGAGGCTAAAAAAGGTGTTGTTGACTGAGCAAGGCTGCGCAAGGCTGCGCACTGGCCTAATAATAACGCAAATCCCTCGGGGCTATCAGAAAAAACAGTTTATTGTGTAGAAAAGCGCGATATGTGCGATCCTTGGGGAAAAACCCCATTTTTGGCCTTCCCAGAGGCTAAAAAAGGTGTTGTTGACTGAGCAAGGCTGCGCAAGGCTGCGCACTGGCCTAATAATAACGCAAATCCAACGGGGCTATCAGAAAAAAAAGTTTATTGTGTAGAAAAGCGCGATATGTGCGATCCTAAGGGAAAAAACTCCATTTTTGGCCTTCCCAGAGGCTAAAAAAGGTGTTGTTGACTGCGCAAGGCTGCGCAAGGCTGCGCACTGGCCTAATAATAACGCAAATCCCTCGGGGCTATCAGCAAAAAAAGTTTATTGTGTAGAAAAGCGCGATATATGCGATCCTTAGGGAAAAAACCCCATTTTTGGCCTTCCCAGAGGCTAAAAAAGGTGTTGTTGACTGAGCAAGGCTGCGCAAGGCTGCGCACTGGCCTAATAATAACGCAAATCCCTCGGGGCTATCAGAAAAAACAGTTTATTGTGTAGAAAAGCGCGATATGTGCGATCCTTAGGGCAAAAACCCCATTTTTGGCCTTCCCAGAGGCTAAAAAAGGTGTTGTTGACTGAGCAAGGCTGCGCAAGGCTGCGCACTGGCCTAATAATAACGCAAATCCCTCGGGGCTATCAGAAAAAACAGTTTATTGTGTAGAAAAGCACGATATGTGCGATCCTTAGGGATAAAACCCCATTTTTGGCCTTCCCAGAGGCTAAAAAAGGTGTTCTTGACTGAGCAAGGCTGCGCAAGGCTGCGCACTGGCTAATAATAACGCAAATCCCTCGGGGCTATCAGAAAAAACAGTTTATTGTGTAGAAAAGCGCGATATGTGCGATCCTTAGGGAAAAAACCCCATTTTTGGCCTTCCCAGAGGCTAAAAAAGGTGTTGTTGACTGAGCAAGGCTGCGCAAGGCTGCGCACTGGCCTAATAATAACGCAAATCCCTCGGGGCTATCAGAAAAAACAGTTTATTGTGTAGAAAAGCGCGATATGTGCGATCCTTAGGGAAAAAACCCCATTTTTGGCCTTCCCAGAGGCTAAAAAAGGTGTTGTTGACTGAGCAAGGCTGCGCAAGGCTGCGCACTGGCCTAATAATAACGCAAATCCCTCGGGGCTATCAGAAAAAACAGTTTATTGTGTAGAAAAGCGCGATATGTGCGATCCTTAAGGAAAAACCCCATTTTTGGCCTTCCCAGAGGCTAAAAAAGGTGTTGTTGACTGAGCAAGGCTGCGCAAGGCTGCGCACTGGCCTAATAATAACGCAAATCCCTCGGGGCTATCAGAAAAAACAGTTTATTGTGTAGAAAAGCGCGATATGTGCGATCCTTAGGGAAAAAACCCCATTTTTGGCCTTCCCAGAGGCTAAAAAAGGTGTTGTTGACTGAGCAAGGCTGCGCAAGGCTGCGCACTGGCCTAATAATAACGCAAATCCCTCGGGGCTATCAGAAAAAACAGTTTATTGTGTAGAAAAGCGCGATATGTGCGATCCTTAGGGAAAAAACCCCATTTTTGGCCTTCCCAGAGGCTAAAAAAGGTGTTGTTGACTGAGCAAGGCTGCGCAAGGCTGCGCACTGGCCTAATAATAACGCAAATCCCTCGGGGCTATCAGAAAAAACAGTTTATTGTGTAGAAAAGCGCGATATGTGCGATCCTTAGGGAAAAAACCCCATTTTTGGCATTCCCAGAGGCTAAAAAAGGTGTTGTTGACTGAGCAAGGCTGCGCAAGGCTGCGCACTGGCCTAATAATAACGCAAATCCCTCGGGGCTATCAGAAAAAACAGTTTATTGTGTAGAAAAGCGCGATATGTGCGATCCTTAGGGAAAAAACCCCATTTTTGGCCTTCCCAGAGGCTAAAAAAGGTGTTGTTGACTGAGCAAGGCTGCGCAAGGCTGCGCACTGGCCTAATAATAACGCAAATCCCTCGGGGCTATCAGAAAAAACAGTTTATTGTGTAGAAAAGCGCGATATGTGCGATCCTTAGGGAAAAAACCCCATTTTTGGCCTTCCCAGAGGCTAAAAAAGGTGTTGTTGACTGAGCAAGGCTGCGCAAGGCTGCGCACTGGCCTAATAATAACGCAAATCCCTCGGGGCTATCAGAAAAAAACAGTTTATTGTGTAGAAAAGCGCGATATGTGCGATCCTTAGGGAAAAAACCCCATTTTTGGCCTTCCCAGAGGCTAAAAAAGGTGTTGTTGACTGAGCAAGGCTGAGCAAGGCTCCGCACTGGCCTAATAATAACGCAAATCCCTCGGGGCTATCAGAAAAAACAGTTTATTGTGTAGAAAAGCGCGATATGTGCGATCCTTAGGAAAAAAACCCCATTTTTGGCCTTCCCAGAGGCTAAAAAAGGTGTTGTTGACTGAGCAAGGCTGCGCAAGGCTGCGCACTGGCCTAATAATAACGCAAATCAATCGGGGCTATCAGAAAAAAACAGTTTATTGTGTAGAAAAGCGCGATATGTGCGATCCTTAGGGAAAAAACCCCAATTTTGGCCTTCCCAGAGGCTAAGAAAGCTGTTGTTGACTGAGCAAGGCTGCGCAAGGCTGCGCACTGGCCTAATAATAACGCAAATCCCTCGGGGCTATCAGAAAAAACAGTTTATTGTGTAGAAAGTTTGCGATGTTGTCGATAAGGTGGGAATTTCAGTTTTGAGAGGGGTGGGGTGGGTCCCTCAAAAAAGTGCTGGTTTTGGTGCAACGGCCCCAGCACAAAAGCACCCCAGATCCCGTTGCAGCACCAAAAAACATTCCATTTGGCACTATTTTTATCGCATTTGGCGATACTAAAAAGTGCTGCACTTTTTCAGGGCTTGAATTAGCCCCCAAAAGCAGAAAAAAACTAATTGGCGCTCTCAGCTGCATGCACAAAGGTCCCAAATGCATTCAATCCATCTGGGACCATCCGAAAAAAATTCCTTTTGTGCAAAAGCACAAAGAAGGCGCGATATGTGCGATCCTTAGGGAAAAAACTCCATTTTTGGCCTTCCCAGAGGCTAAAAAAGGTGTTGTTGACTGCGCAAGGCTGCGCAAGGCTGCGCACTGGCCTAATAATAACGCAAATCCCTCGGGGCTATCAGAAAAAACAGTTTATTGTGTAGAAAAGCGCGATATGTGCGATCCTTAGGGAAAAAACCCCATTTTTGGCCTTCCCAGAGGCTAAAAAAGGTGTTGTTGACTGAGCAAGGCTGCACAAGGCTGCGCACTGGCCTAATAATAACGCAAATCCCTCGGGGCTATCAGAAAAAACAGTTTATTGTATAGAAAAGCGCGATATGTGCGATCCTTAGGGAAAAAACCCCATTTTTGGCCTTCCCAGAGGCTAAAAAAGGTGTTGTTGACTGAGCAAGGCTGCGCAAGGCTGCGCACTGGCCTAATAATAACGCAAATCCCTCGGGGATATCAGAAAAAACAGTTTATTGTGTAGAAAAGCGCGATATGTGCGATCCTTAGGGAAAAAACCCCATTTTTGGCCTTCCCAGAGGCTAAAAAACGTGTTGTTGACTGAGCAAGGCTGCGCAAGGATGCGCACTGGCCTAATAATAACGCAAATCCCTCGGGGCTATCAGAAAAAACAGTTTATTGTGTAGAAAGTCTGCGATTTTGTCGATAAGGTGCGAATTTCAGTTTTGAGAAGGGTGGGGTGGGTCCCTCAAAAAAGTGCTGGTTTTGGTGCAACGGCCCCAGCACAAAAGCACCCCAGATCCCGTTGCGGCACCAAAAAACATTCCATTTGGCACTATTTTTATCGAATTTGGCGATACTAAAAAGTGCTGCACTTTTTCAGGCCTTGAATTAGCCCCCAAAAGCAGAAAAAAGCTAATTGGCGCTCTCAGCTGCATGCACAAAGGTACCAAATGCATTCAATCCCTCTGGGACCATCCGAAAAAAATTCCTTTTGTGCAAAAGCACAAAGAAGGCGCGATATGTGCGATCCTTAGGGAAAAAACTCCATTTTTGGCCTTCCCAGAGGCTAAAAAAGGTGTTGTTGACTGCGCAAGGCTGCGCAAGGCTGCGCACTGGCCTAATAATAACGCAAATCCCTCGGGGCTATCAGAAAAAAAAGTTTATTGTGTAGAAAAGCGCGATATGTGCGATCCTTAGGGAAAAAACTCCATTTTTGGCCTTCCCAGAGGCTAAAAAGGGTGTTGTTGACTGAGCAAGGCTGCGCAAGGCTCCGCACTGGCCTAATAATAACGCAAATCCCTCGGGGCTATCAGAAAAAAACAGTTTATTGTGTAGAAAAGCGCGATATGTGCGATCCTTAGGGAAAAAACCCCAATTTTGGCCTTCCCAGAGGCTAAGAAAGCTGTTGTTGACTGAGCAAGGCTGCGCAAGGCTGCGCACTGGCCTAATAATAACGCAAATCCCTCGGGGCTATCAGAAAAAACAGTTTATTGTGTAGAAAGTTTGCGATGTTGTCGATAAGGTGGGAATTTCAGTTTTGAGAGGGGTGGGGTGGGTCCCTCAAAAAAGTGCTGGTTTTGGTGCAACGGCCCCAGCACAAAAGCACCCCAGATCCCGTTGCAGCACCAAAAAACATTCCATTTGGCACTATTTTTATCGCATTTGGCGATACTAAAAAGTGCTGCACTTTTTCAGGGCTTGAATTAGCCCCCAAAAGCAGAAAAAAACTAATTGGCGCTCTCAGCTGCATGCACAAAGGTCCCAAATGCATTCAATCCATCTGGGACCATCCGAAAAAAATTCCTTTTGTGCAAAAGCACAAAGAAGGCGCGATATGTGCGATCCTTAGGGAAAAAACTCCATTTTTGGCCTTCCCAGAGGCTAAAAAAGGTGTTGTTGACTGCGCAAGGCTGCGCAAGGCTGCGCACTGGCCTAATAATAACGCAAATCCCTCGGGGCTATCAGAAAAAACAGTTTATTGTGTAGAAAAGCGCGATATGTGCGATCCTTAGGGAAAAAACCCCATTTTTGGCCTTCCCAGAGGCTAAAAAAGGTGTTGTTGACTGAGCAAGGCTGCACAAGGCTGCGCACTGGCCTAATAATAACGCAAATCCCTCGGGGCTATCAGAAAAAACAGTTTATTGTATAGAAAAGCGCGATATGTGCGATCCTTAGGGAAAAAACCCCATTTTTGGCCTTCCCAGAGGCTAAAAAAGGTGTTGTTGACTGAGCAAGGCTGCGCAAGGCTGCGCACTGGCCTAATAATAACGCAAATCCCTCGGGGATATCAGAAAAAACAGTTTATTGTGTAGAAAAGCGCGATATGTGCGATCCTTAGGGAAAAAACCCCATTTTTGGCCTTCCCAGAGGCTAAAAAACGTGTTGTTGACTGAGCAAGGCTGCGCAAGGATGCGCACTGGCCTAATAATAACGCAAATCCCTCGGGGCTATCAGAAAAAACAGTTTATTGTGTAGAAAGTCTGCGATTTTGTCGATAAGGTGCGAATTTCAGTTTTGAGAAGGGTGGGGTGGGTCCCTCAAAAAAGTGCTGGTTTTGGTGCAACGGCCCCAGCACAAAAGCACCCCAGATCCCGTTGCGGCACCAAAAAACATTCCATTTGGCACTATTTTTATCGAATTTGGCGATACTAAAAAGTGCTGCACTTTTTCAGGCCTTGAATTAGCCCCCAAAAGCAGAAAAAAGCTAATTGGCGCTCTCAGCTGCATGCACAAAGGTACCAAATGCATTCAATCCCTCTGGGACCATCCGAAAAAAATTCCTTTTGTGCAAAAGCACAAAGAAGGCGCGATATGTGCGATCCTTAGGGAAAAAACTCCATTTTTGGCCTTCCCAGAGGCTAAAAAAGGTGTTGTTGACTGCGCAAGGCTGCGCAAGGCTGCGCACTGGCCTACTAATAACGCAAATCCCTCGGGGCTATCAGAAAAAAAAGTTTATTGTGTAGAAAAGCGCGATATGTGCGATCCTTAGGGAAAAAACTCCATTTTTGGCCTTCCCAGAGACTAAAAAGGGTGTTGTTGACTGAGCAAGGCTGCGCAAGGCTCCGCACTGGCCTAATAATAACGCAAATCCCTCGGGGCTATCAGAAAAAAACAGTTTATTGTGTAGAAAAGCGCGATATGTGCGATCCTTAGGGAAAAAACCCCAATTTTGGCCTTCCCAGAGGCTAAGAAAGGTGTTGTTGACTGAGCAAGGCTGCGCAAGGCTGCGCACTGGCCTAATAATAACGCAAATCCCTCGGGGCTATCAGAAAAAACAGTTTATTGTGTAGAAAAGCGCGATATGTGCGATCCTTAGGGAAAAAACCCCATTTTTGGCCTTCCCAGAGGCTAAAAAAGGTGTTGTTGACTGAGCAAGGCTGCGCAAGGCTGCGCACTGGCCTAATAATAACGCAAATCCCTCGGGGCTATCAGAAAAAACAGTTTATTGTGTAGAAAAGCGCGATATGTGCGATCCTTAGGGAAAAAACCCCATTTTTGGCCTTCCCGGAGGCTAAAAAAGGTGTTGTTGACTGCGCAAGGCTGCGCAAGGCTGCGCACTGGCCTAATAATAACGCAAATCCCTCGGGGCTATCAGAAAAAACAGTTTATTGTGTAGAAAAGCGCGATATGTGCGATCCTTAGGGAAAAAACCCCATTTTTGGCCTTCCCAGAGGCTAAAAAAGGTGTTGTTGACTGAGCAAGGCTGCGCAAGGCTGCGCACTGGCCTAATAATAACGCAAATCCCTCGGGGCTATCAGAAAAAACAGTTTATTGTGTAGAAAAGCGCGATATGTGCGATCCTTAGGGAAAAAACCCCATTTTTGGCCTTCCCAGAGGCTAAAAAAGGTGTTGTTGACTGAGCAAGGCTGCGCAAGGCTGCGCACTGGCCTAATAATAACGCAAATCCCTCGGGGCTATCAGAAAAAACAGTTTATTGTGTAGAAAGTCTGCGATTTTGTCGATAAGGTGCGAATTTCAGTTTTGAGAAGGGTGGGGTGGGTCCCTCAAAAAAGTGCTGGTTTTGGTGCAACGGCCCCAGCACAAAAGCACCCCAGATCCCGTTGCGGCACCAAAAAAAATTCCATTTGGCACTATTTTTATCGAATTTGGCGATACTAAAAAGTGCTGCACTTTTTCAGGCCTTGAATTAGCCCCCAAAAGCAGAAAAAAGCTAATTGGCGCTCTCAGCTGCATGCACAAAGGTACCAAATGCATTCAATCCCTCTGGGACCATCCGAAAAAAATTCCTTTTGTGCAAAAGCACAAAGAAGGCGCGATATGTGCGATCCTTAGGGAAAAAACTCCATTTTTGGCCTTCCCAGAGGCTAAAAAAGGTGTTGTTGACTGCGCAAGGCTGCGCAAGGCTGCGCACTGGCCTAATAATAACGCAAATCCCTCGGGGCTATCAGAAAAAAAAGTTTATTGTGTAGAAAAGCGCGATATGTGCGATCCTTAGGGAAAAAACTCCATTTTTGGCCTTCCCAGAGGCTAAAAAGGGTGTTGTTGACTGAGCAAGGCTGCGCAAGGCTCCGCACTGGCCTAATAATAACGCAAATCCCTCGGGGCTATCAGAAAAAAACAGTTTATTGTGTAGAAAAGCGCGATATGTGCGATCCTTAGGGAAAAAACCCCAATTTTGGCCTTCCCAGAGGCTAAGAAAGGTGTTGTTGACTGAGCAAGGCTGCGCAAGGCTGCGCACTGGCCTAATAATAACGCAAATCCCTCGGGGCTATCAGAAAAAACAGTTTATTGTGTAGAAAAGCGCGATATGTGCGATCCTTAGGGAAAAAACCCCATTTTTGGCCTTCCCAGAGGCTAAAAAAGGTGTTGTTGACTGAGCAAGGCTGCGCAAGGCTGCGCACTGGCCTAATAATAACGCAAATCCCTCGGGGCTATCAGAAAAAACAGTTTATTGTGTAGAAAAGCGCGATATGTGCGATCCTTAGGGAAAAAACCCCATTTTTGGCCTTCCCGGAGGCTAAAAAAGGTGTTGTTGACTGCGCAAGGCTGCGCAAGGCTGCGCACTGGCCTAATAATAACGCAAATCCCTCGGGGCTATCAGAAAAAACAGTTTATTGTGTAGAAAAGCGCGATATGTGCGATCCTTAGGGAAAAAACCCCATTTTTGGCCTTCCCAGAGGCTAAAAAAGGTGTTGTTGACTGAGCAAGGCTGCGCAAGGCTGCGCACTGGCCTAATAATAACGCAAATCCCTCGGGGCTATCAGAAAAAACAGTTTATTGTGTAGAAAAGCGCGATATGTGCGATCCTTAGGGAAAAAACCCCATTTTTGGCCTTCCCAGAGGCTAAAAAAGGTGTTGTTGACTGAGCAAGGCTGCGCAAGGCTGCGCACTGGCCTAATAATAACGCAAATCCCTCGGGGCTATCAGAAAAAACAGTTTATTGTGTAGAAAAGCGCGATATGTGCGATCCTTAGGGAAAAAACCCCATTTTTGGCCTTCCCAGAGGCTAAAAAAGGTGTTGTTGACTGAGCAAGGCTGCGCAAGGCTCCGCACTGGCCTAATAATAACGCAAATCCCTCGGGGCTATCAGAAAAAACAGTTTATTGTGTAGAAAAGCGCGATATGTGCGATCCTTAGGGAAAAAACCCCATTTTTGGCCTTCCCAGAGGCTAAAAAAGGTGTTGTTGACTGAGCAAGGCTGCGCAAGGCTGCGCAAGGCTGCGCACTGGCCTAATAATAACGCAAATCCCTCGGGGCTATCAGAAAAAATAGTTTATTGTGTAGAAAAGCGCGATATGTGCGATCCTTAGGGAAAAAACCCCATTTTTGGCCTTCCCAGAGGCTAAAAAAGGTGTTGTTGACTGAGCAAGGCTGCGCAAGGCTGCGCACTGGCCTAATAATAACGCAAATCCCTCGGGGCTATCAGAAAAACAGTTTATTGTGTAGAAAAGCGCGATATGTGCGATCCTTAGGGAAAAAACCCCATTTTTGGCCTTCCCAGAGGCTAAAAAAGGTGTTGTTGACTGAGCAAGGCTGCGCAAGGCTGCGCACTGGCCTAATAATAACGCAAATCCCTCGGGCCTATCAGAAAAAAACAGTTTATTGTGTAGAAAAGCGCGATATGTGCGATCCTTAGGGAAAAAACCCCATTTTTGGCCTTCCCAGAGGCTAAAAAAGGTGTTGTTGACTGAGCAAGGCTGCGCAAGGCTGCGCACTGGCCTAATAATAACGCAAATCCCTCGGGGCTATCAGAAAAAACAGTTTATTGTGTAGAAAAGCGCGATATGTGCGATCCTTAGGGAAAAAACCCCATTTTTGGCCTTCCCAGAGGCTAAAAAAGGTGTTGTTGACTGAGCAAGGCTGCGCAAGGCTGCGCATTGGCCTAATAATAACGCAAATCCCTCGGGGCTATCAGAAAAAACAGTTTATTGTGTAGAAAAGCGCGATATGTGCGATCCTTAGGGAAAAAAACCCATTTTTGGCCTTCCCAGAGGCTAAAAAAAGTGTTGTTGACTGAGCAAGGCTGCGCAAGGCTGCGCACTGGCCTAATAATAACGCAAATCCCTCGGGGCTATCAGAAAAAACAGTTTATTGTGTAGAAAAGCGCGATATGTGCGATCCTTAGGGAAAAAACCCCATTTTTGGCCTTCCCAGAGGCTAAAAAAGGTGTTGTTGACTGAGCAAGGCTGCGCAAGGCTGCGCACTGGCCTAATAATAACGCAAATCCCTCGGGGCTATCAGAAAAAACAGTTTATTGTGTAGAAAAGCGCGATATGTGCGATCCTTAGGGAAAAAACCCCATTTTTGGCCTTCCCAGAGGCTAAAAAAGGTGTTGTTGACTGAGCAAGGCTGCGCAAGGCTGCGCACTGGCCTAATAATAACACAAATCCCTCGGGGCTATCAGAAAAACAGTTTATTGTGTAGAAAAGCGCGATATGTGCGATCCTTAGGGAAAAAACCCCATTTTTGGCCTTCCCAGAGGCTAAAAAAGGTGTTGTTGACTGAGCAAGGCTGCGCAAGGCTGCGCACTGGCCTAATAATAACGCAAATCCCTCGGGCCTATCAGAAAAAAACAGTTTATTGTGTAGAAAAGCGCGATATGTGCGATCCTTAGGGAAAAAACCCCATTTTTGGCCTTCCCAGAGGCTAAAAAAGGTGTTGTTGACTGAGCAAGGCTGCGCAAGGCTGCGCACTGGCCTAATAATAACGCAAATCCCTCGCGGCTATCAGAAAAAACAGTTTATTGTGTAGAAAAGCGCGATATGTGCGATCCTTAGGGAAAAAACCCCATTTTTGGCCTTCCCAGAGGCTAAAAAAGGTGTTGTTGACTGAGCAAGGCTGCGCAAGGCTCCGCACTGGCCTAATAATAACGCAAATCCCTCGGGTCTATCAGAAAAAACAGTTTATTGTGTAGAAAAGCGCGATATGTGCGATCCTTAGGGAAAAAACCCCATTTTTGGCCTTCCCAGAGGCTAAAAAAGGTGTTGTTGACTGAGTAAGGCTGCGCAAGGCTGCGCAAGGCTGCGCACTGGCCTAATAATAACGCAAATCCCTCGGGGCTATCAGAAAAAATAGTTTATTGTGTAGAAAAGCGCGATATGTGCGATCCTTAGGGAAAAAACCCCATTTTTGGCCTTCCCAGAGGCTAAAAAAGGTGTTGTTGACTGAGCAAGGCTGCGCAAGGCTGCGCACTGGCCTAATAATAACGCAAATCCCTCGGGGCTATCAGAAAAAACAGTTTATTGTGTAGAAAAGCGCGATATGTGCGATCCTTAGGGAAACAACCCCATTTTTAGCCTTCCCAGAGGCTAAAAAAGGTGTTGTTGACTGAGCAAGGCTGCGCAAGGCTGCGCACTGGCCTAATAATAACGCAAATCCCTCGGGGCTATCAGAAAAAACAGTTTATTGTGTAGAAAAGCGCGATATGTGCGATCCTTAGGGAAAAAACCCCATTTTTGGCCTTCCCAGAGGCTAAAAAAGGTGTTGTTGACTGAGCAAGGCTGCGCAAGGCGGCGCACTGGCCTAATAATAACGCAAATCCCTCGGGGCTATCAGAAAAAACAGTTTATTGTGTAGAAAAGCGCGATATGTGCGATCCTTAGGGAAAAAACCCCATTTTTGGCCTTCCCAGAGGCTAAAAAAGGTGTTGTTGACTGAGCAAGGCTGCGCAAGGCTGCGCACTGGCCTAATAATAATGCAAATCCCTCGGGGCTATCAGAAAAAAAAGTTTATTGTGTAGAAAAGCGCGATATGTGCGATCCTTAGGGAAAAAACCCCATTTTTGGCCTTCCCAGAGGCTAAAAAAGGTGTTGTTGACTGAGCAAGGCTGCGCAAGGCTGCGCACTGGCCTAATAATAACGCAAATCCCTCGGGGCTATCAGAAAAAACAGTTTATTGTGTAGAAAAGCGCGATATGTGCGATCCTTAGGGAAAAAACCCCATTTTTGGCCTTCCCAGAGGCTAAAAAAGGTGTTGTTGACTGAGCAAGGCTGCGCAAGGCTGCGCACTGGCCTAATAATAACGCAAATCCCTCGGGGCTATCAGAAAAAACAGTTTATTGTGTAGAAAGTCTGCGAATTTGTCGATAAGGTGGGAATTTCAGTTTTGAGAGGGGTGGGGTGGGTCCCTCAAAAAAGTGCTGGTTTTGGTGCAACGGCCCCAGCACAAAAGTACCCCAGATCCCGTTGCGGCACCAAAAAACATTCCATTTGGCACTATTTTTATCGAATTTGGCGATACTAAAAAGTGCTGCACTTTTTCAGGGCTTGAATTAGCCCCCAAAAGCAGAAAAAAGCTAATTGGCGCTCTCAGCTGCATGCACAAAGGTACCAAATGAATTCAATCCCTCTGGGACCATCCGAAAAAAATTCCTTTTGTGCAAAAGCACAAAGATGGCGCGATATGTGCGATTCTTAGGAAAAAAACTCCATTTTTGGCCTTCCCAGAGGCTAAAAAAGGTGTTGTTGACTGCACAAGGCTGCGCAAGGCTACGCACTGGCCTAATAATAACGCAAATCCCTCGGGGCTATCAGAAAAAAAAGTTTATTGTGTAGAAAAGCGCGATATGTGCGATCCTTAGGGAAAAAACTCCATTTTTGGCCTTCCCAGAGGCTAAAAAGGGTGTTGTTGACTGAGCAAGGCTGCGCAAGGCTGCGCACTGGCCTAATAATAACGCAAATCCCTCGGGGCTATCAGATAAAAAAGTTTATTGTGTAGAAAAGCGCGATATGTGCGATCCTTAGGGAAAAAACCCCATTTTTGGCCTTCCCAGAGGCTAAAAAAGGTGTTGTTGACTGAGCAAGGCTGCGCAAGGCTGCGCACTGGCCTAATAATAACGCAAATCCCTCGGGGCTATCAGAAAAAACAGTTTATTGTGTAGAAAAGCGCGATATGTGCGATCCTTAGGGAAAAAACCCCATTTTTGGCCTTCCCAGAGGCTAAAAAAGGTGTTGTTGACTGAGCAAGGCTGCGCAAGGCTGCGCACTGGCCTAATAATAACGCAAATCCCTCGGGGCTATCAGAAAAAACAGTTTATTGTGTAGAAAAGCGCGATATGTGCGATCCTTAGCGAGAAAACCCCATTTTTGGCCTTCCCAGAGGCTAAAAAAGGTGTTGTTGACTGAGCAAGGCTGCGCAAGGCTCCGCACTGGCCAAATAATAACGCATATCCCTCGGGGCTATCAGAAAAAAACAGTTTATTGTGTAGAAAAGCGCGATATGTGCGATCCTTAGGGAAAAAACCCCATTTTTGGCCTTCCCAGAGGCTAAAAAAGGTGTTGTTGACTGAGCAAGGCTGCGCAAGGCTGCGCACTGGCCTAATAATAACGCAAATCCCTCGGGGCTGTCAGAAAAAAACAGTTTATTGTGTAGAAAAGCGCGATATGTGCGATCCTTAGGGAAAAAACCCCATTTTTGGCCTTCCCAGAGGCTAAAAAAGGTGTTGTTGACTGAGCAAGGCTGCGCAAGGCTGCGCACTGGCCTAATAATAACGCAAATCCCTCGGGGCTATCAGAAAAAACAGTTTATTGTGTAGAAAGTCTGCGATTTTGTCGATAAGGTGGGAATTTCAGTTTTGAGAGGGGTGGGGTGGGTCCCTCAAAAAAGTGCTGGTTTTGGTGCAACGGCCCCAGCACAAAAGCACCCCAGATCCCGTTGCGGCACCAAAAAAACATTCCATTTGGCACTATTTTTATCGAATTTGGCGATACTAAAAAGTGCTGCACTTTTTCAGGGCTTGAATTAGCCCCCAAAAGCAGAAAAAAGCTAATTGGCGCTCTCAGCTGCATGCACAAAGGTCCCAAATGCATTCAATCCATCTGGGACCATCCGAAAAAAATTCCTTTTGTGCAAAAGCACAAAGAAGGTGCGATATATGCGATCCTTAGGGAAAAAACTCCATTTTTGGCCTTCCCAGAGGCTAAAAAAGGTGTTGTTGACTGCGCAAGGCTGCGCAAGGCTGCGCACTGGCCTAATAATAACGCAAATCCCTCGGGGCTATCAGAAAAAACAGTTTATTGTGTAGAAAAGCGCGATATGTGCGATCCTTAGGGAAAAAACCCCATTTTTGGCCTTCCCAGAGGCTAAAAAAGGTGTTGTTGACTGAGCAAGGCTGCGCAAGGCTGCGCACTGGCCTAATAATAACGCAAATCCCTCGGGGCTATCAGAAAAAACAGTTTATTGTGTAGAAAAGCGCGATATGTGCGATCCTTAGGGAAAAAACCCCATTTTTGGCCTTCCCAGAGGCTAAAAAAGGTCTTGTTGACTGAGCAAGGCTGTGCAAGGCTGCGCACTGGCCTAATAATAACGCAAATCCCTCGGGGCTATCAGAAAAAACAGTTTATTGTGTAGAAAAGCGCGATATGTGCGATCCTTAGGGAAAAAAACCCCATTTTTGGCCTTCCCAGAGGCTAAAAAAGGTGTTGTTGACTGAGCAAGGCTGCGCAAGGCTGCGCACTGGCCTAATAATAACGCAAATCCCTCGGGGCTATCAGAAAAAACAGTTTATTGTGTAGAAAAGCGCGATATGTGCGATCCTTAGGGAAAAAACCCCATTTTTGGCCTTCCCAGAGGCTAAAAAAGGTGTTGTTGACTGAGCAAGGCTGCGCAAGGCTGCGCACTGGCCTAATAATAACGCAAATCCCTCGGGGCTATCAGAAAAAACACTTTATTGTGTAGAAAAGCGCGATAAGTGCGATCCTTAGCGAAAAAAACCCCATTTTTGGCCTTCCCAGAGGCTAAAAAAGGTGTTGTTGACTGTGCAAGGCTGCGCAAGGCTGCGCACTGGCCTAATAATAACGCAAATCCCTCGGGGCTAACAGAAAAAACAGTTTATTGTGTAGAAAAGCGCGATATGTGCGATCCCTAGGGAAAAAACCCCATTTTTGGCCTTCCCAGAGGCTAAAAAAGGTGTTGTTGACTGAGCAAGGCTGCGCAAGGCTGCGCACTGGCCTAATAATAACGCAAATCCAACGGGGCTATCAGAAAAAAAAGTTTATTGTGTAGAAAAGCGCGATATGTGCGATCCTAAGGGAAAAAACTCCATTTTTGGCCTTCCCAGAGGCTAAAAAAGGTGTTGTTGACTGCGCAAGGCTGCGCAAGGCTGCGCACTGGCCTAATAATAACGCAAATCCCTCGGGGCTATCAGCAAAAAAAGTTTATTGTGTAGAAAAGCGCGATATATGCGATCCTTAGGGAAAAAACCCCATTTTTGGCCTTCCCAGAGGCTAAAAAAGGTGTTGTTGACTGAGCAAGGCTGCGCAAGGCTGCGCACTGGCCTAATAATAACGCAAATCCCTCGGGGCTATCAGAAAAAACAGTTTATTGTGTAGAAAAGCGCGATATGTGCGATCCTTAGGGCAAAAACCCCATTTTTGGCCTTCCCAGAGGCTAAAAAAGGTGTTGTTGACTGAGCAAGGCTGCGCAAGGCTGCGCACTGGCCTAATAATAACGCAAATCCCTCGGGGCTATCAGAAAAAACAGTTTATTGTGTAGAAAAGCACGATATGTGCGATCCTTAGGGATAAAACCCCATTTTTGGCCTTCCCAGAGGCTAAAAAAGGTGTTCTTGACTGAGCAAGGCTGCGCAAGGCTGCGCACTGGCCTAATAATAACGCAAATCCCTCGGGGCTATCAGAAAAAACAGTTTATTGTGTAGAAAAGCGCGATATGTGCGATCCTTAGGGAAAAAACCCCATTTTTGGCCTTCCCAGAGGCTAAAAAAGGTGTTGTTGACTGAGCAAGGCTGCGCAAGGCTGCGCACTGGCCTAATAATAACGCAAATCCCTCGGGGCTATCAGAAAAAACAGTTTATTGTGTAGAAAAGCGCGATATGTGCGATCCTTAGGGAAAAAACCCCATTTTTGGCCTTCCCAGAGGCTAAAAAAGGTGTTGTTGACTGAGCAAGGCTGCGCAAGGCTGCGCACTGGCCTAATAATAACGCAAATCCCTCGGGGCTATCAGAAAAAACAGTTTATTGTGTAGAAAAGCGCGATATGTGCGATCCTTAAGGAAAAACCCCATTTTTGGCCTTCCCAGAGGCTAAAAAAGGTGTTGTTGACTGAGCAAGGCTGCGCAAGGCTGCGCACTGGCCTAATAATAACGCAAATCCCTCGGGGCTATCAGAAAAAACAGTTTATTGTGTAGAAAAGCGCGATATGTGCGATCCTTAGGGAAAAAACCCCATTTTTGGCCTTCCCAGAGGCTAAAAAAGGTGTTGTTGACTGAGCAAGGCTGCGCAAGGCTGCGCACTGGCCTAATAATAACGCAAATCCCTCGGGGCTATCAGAAAAAACAGTTTATTGTGTAGAAAAGCGCGATATGTGCGATCCTTAGGGAAAAAACCCCATTTTTGGCCTTCCCAGAGGCTAAAAAAGGTGTTGTTGACTGAGCAAGGCTGCGCAAGGCTGCGCACTGGCCTAATAATAACGCAAATCCCTCGGGGCTATCAGAAAAAACAGTTTATTGTGTAGAAAAGCGCGATATGTGCGATCCTTAGGGAAAAAACCCCATTTTTGGCATTCCCAGAGGCTAAAAAAGGTGTTGTTGACTGAGCAAGGCTGCGCAAGGCTGCGCACTGGCCTAATAATAACGCAAATCCCTCGGGGCTATCAGAAAAAACAGTTTATTGTGTAGAAAAGCGCGATATGTGCGATCCTTAGGGAAAAAACCCCATTTTTGGCCTTCCCAGAGGCTAAAAAAGGTGTTGTTGACTGAGCAAGGCTGCGCAAGGCTGCGCACTGGCCTAATAATAACGCAAATCCCTCGGGGCTATCAGAAAAAACAGTTTATTGTGTAGAAAAGCGCGATATGTGCGATCCTTAGGGAAAAAACCCCATTTTTGGCCTTCCCAGAGGCTAAAAAAGGTGTTGTTGACTGAGCAAGGCTGCGCAAGGCTGCGCACTGGCCTAATAATAACGCAAATCCCTCGGGGCTATCAGAAAAAAACAGTTTATTGTGTAGAAAAGCGCGATATGTGCGATCCTTAGGGAAAAAACCCCATTTTTGGCCTTCCCAGAGGCTAAAAAAGGTGTTGTTGACTGAGCAAGGCTGAGCAAGGCTCCGCACTGGCCTAATAATAACGCAAATCCCTCGGGGCTATCAGAAAAAACAGTTTATTGTGTAGAAAAGCGCGATATGTGCGATCCTTAGGAAAAAAACCCCATTTTTGGCCTTCCCAGAGGCTAAAAAAGGTGTTGTTGACTGAGCAAGGCTGCGCAAGGCTGCGCACTGGCCTAATAATAACGCAAATCAATCGGGGCTATCAGAAAAAAACAGTTTATTGTGTAGAAAAGCGCGATATGTGCGATCCTTAGGGAAAAAACCCCATTTTTGGCCTTCCCAGAGGCTAAAAAAGGTGTTGTTGACTGAGCAAGGCTGCGCAAGGCTGCGCACTGGCCTAATAATAACGCAAATCCCTCGGGGATATCAGAAAAAACAGTTTATTGTGTAGAAAAGCGCGATATGTGCGATCCTTAGGGAAAAAACCCCATTTTTGGCCTTCCCAGAGGCTAAAAAACGTGTTGTTGACTGAGCAAGGCTGCGCAAGGATGCGCACTGGCCTAATAATAACGCAAATCCCTCGGGGCTATCAGAAAAAACAGTTTATTGTGTAGAAAGTCTGCGATTTTGTCGATAAGGTGCGAATTTCAGTTTTGAGAAGGGTGGGGTGGGTCCCTCAAAAAAGTGCTGGTTTTGGTGCAACGGCCCCAGCACAAAAGCACCCCAGATCCCGTTGCGGCACCAAAAAACATTCCATTTGGCACTATTTTTATCGAATTTGGCGATACTAAAAAGTGCTGCACTTTTTCAGGCCTTGAATTAGCCCCCAAAAGCAGAAAAAAGCTAATTGGCGCTCTCAGCTGCATGCACAAAGGTACCAAATGCATTCAATCCCTCTGGGACCATCCGAAAAAAATTCCTTTTGTGCAAAAGCACAAAGAAGGCGCGATATGTGCGATCCTTAGGGAAAAAACTCCATTTTTGGCCTTCCCAGAGGCTAAAAAAGGTGTTGTTGACTGCGCAAGGCTGCGCAAGGCTGCGCACTGGCCTAATAATAACGCAAATCCCTCGGGGCTATCAGAAAAAAAAGTTTATTGTGTAGAAAAGCGCGATATGTGCGATCCTTAGGGAAAAAACTCCATTTTTGGCCTTCCCAGAGGCTAAAAAGGGTGTTGTTGACTGAGCAAGGCTGCGCAAGGCTCCGCACTGGCCTAATAATAACGCAAATCCCTCGGGGCTATCAGAAAAAAACAGTTTATTGTGTAGAAAAGCGCGATATGTGCGATCCTTAGGGAAAAAACCCCAATTTTGGCCTTCCCAGAGGCTAAGAAAGCTGTTGTTGACTGAGCAAGGCTGCGCAAGGCTGCGCACTGGCCTAATAATAACGCAAATCCCTCGGGGCTATCAGAAAAAACAGTTTATTGTGTAGAAAGTTTGCGATGTTGTCGATAAGGTGGGAATTTCAGTTTTGAGAGGGGTGGGGTGGGTCCCTCAAAAAAGTGCTGGTTTTGGTGCAACGGCCCCAGCACAAAAGCACCCCAGATCCCGTTGCAGCACCAAAAAACATTCCATTTGGCACTATTTTTATCGCATTTGGCGATACTAAAAAGTGCTGCACTTTTTCAGGGCTTGAATTAGCCCCCAAAAGCAGAAAAAAACTAATTGGCGCTCTCAGCTGCATGCACAAAGGTCCCAAATGCATTCAATCCATCTGGGACCATCCGAAAAAAATTCCTTTTGTGCAAAAGCACAAAGAAGGCGCGATATGTGCGATCCTTAGGGAAAAAACTCCATTTTTGGCCTTCCCAGAGGCTAAAAAAGGTGTTGTTGACTGCGCAAGGCTGCGCAAGGCTGCGCACTGGCCTAATAATAACGCAAATCCCTCGGGGCTATCAGAAAAAACAGTTTATTGTGTAGAAAAGCGCGATATGTGCGATCCTTAGGGAAAAAACCCCATTTTTGGCCTTCCCAGAGGCTAAAAAAGGTGTTGTTGACTGAGCAAGGCTGCACAAGGCTGCGCACTGGCCTAATAATAACGCAAATCCCTCGGGGCTATCAGAAAAAACAGTTTATTGTATAGAAAAGCGCGATATGTGCGATCCTTAGGGAAAAAACCCCATTTTTGGCCTTCCCAGAGGCTAAAAAAGGTGTTGTTGACTGAGCAAGGCTGCGCAAGGCTGCGCACTGGCCTAATAATAACGCAAATCCCTCGGGGATATCAGAAAAAACAGTTTATTGTGTAGAAAAGCGCGATATGTGCGATCCTTAGGGAAAAAACCCCATTTTTGGCCTTCCCAGAGGCTAAAAAACGTGTTGTTGACTGAGCAAGGCTGCGCAAGGATGCGCACTGGCCTAATAATAACGCAAATCCCTCGGGGCTATCAGAAAAAACAGTTTATTGTGTAGAAAGTCTGCGATTTTGTCGATAAGGTGCGAATTTCAGTTTTGAGAAGGGTGGGGTGGGTCCCTCAAAAAAGTGCTGGTTTTGGTGCAACGGCCCCAGCACAAAAGCACCCCAGATCCCGTTGCGGCACCAAAAAACATTCCATTTGGCACTATTTTTATCGAATTTGGCGATACTAAAAAGTGCTGCACTTTTTCAGGCCTTGAATTAGCCCCCAAAAGCAGAAAAAAGCTAATTGGCGCTCTCAGCTGCATGCACAAAGGTACCAAATGCATTCAATCCCTCTGGGACCATCCGAAAAAAATTCCTTTTGTGCAAAAGCACAAAGAAGGCGCGATATGTGCGATCCTTAGGGAAAAAACTCCATTTTTGGCCTTCCCAGAGGCTAAAAAAGGTGTTGTTGACTGCGCAAGGCTGCGCAAGGCTGCGCACTGGCCTACTAATAACGCAAATCCCTCGGGGCTATCAGAAAAAAAAGTTTATTGTGTAGAAAAGCGCGATATGTGCGATCCTTAGGGAAAAAACTCCATTTTTGGCCTTCCCAGAGACTAAAAAGGGTGTTGTTGACTGAGCAAGGCTGCGCAAGGCTCCGCACTGGCCTAATAATAACGCAAATCCCTCGGGGCTATCAGAAAAAAACAGTTTATTGTGTAGAAAAGCGCGATATGTGCGATCCTTAGGGAAAAAACCCCAATTTTGGCCTTCCCAGAGGCTAAGAAAGGTGTTGTTGACTGAGCAGGGCTGCGCAAGGCTGCGCACTGGCCTAATAATAACGCAAATCCCTCGGGGCTATCAGAAAAAACAGTTTATTGTGTAGAAAAGCGCGATATGTGCGATCCTTAGGGAAAAAACCCCATTTTTGGCCTTCCCAGAGGCTAAAAAAGGTGTTGTTGACTGAGCAAGGCTGCGCAAGGCTGCGCACTGGCCTAATAATAACGCAAATCCCTCGGGGCTATCAGAAAAAACAGTTTATTGTGTAGAAAAGCGCGATATGTGCGATCCTTAGGGAAAAAACCCCATTTTTGGCCTTCCCGGAGGCTAAAAAAGGTGTTGTTGACTGCGCAAGGCTGCGCAAGGCTGCGCACTGGCCTAATAATAACGCAAATCCCTCGGGGCTATCAGAAAAAACAGTTTATTGTGTAGAAAAGCGCGATATGTGCGATCCTTAGGGAAAAAACCCCATTTTTGGCCTTCCCAGAGGCTAAAAAAGGTGTTGTTGACTGAGCAAGGCTGCGCAAGGCTGCGCACTGGCCTAATAATAACGCAAATCCCTCGGGGCTATCAGAAAAAACAGTTTATTGTGTAGAAAAGCGCGATATGTGCGATCCTTAGGGAAAAAACCCCATTTTTGGCCTTCCCAGAGGCTAAAAAAGGTGTTGTTGACTGAGCAAGGCTGCGCAAGGCTGCGCACTGGCCTAATAATAACGCAAATCCCTCGGGGCTATCAGAAAAAACAGTTTATTGTGTAGAAAGTCTGCGATTTTGTCGATAAGGTGCGAATTTCAGTTTTGAGAAGGGTGGGGTGGGTCCCTCAAAAAAGTGCTGGTTTTGGTGCAACGGCCCCAGCACAAAAGCACCCCAGATCCCGTTGCGGCACCAAAAAACATTCCATTTGGCACTATTTTTATCGAATTTGGCGATACTAAAAAGTGCTGCACTTTTTCAGGCCTTGAATTAGCCCCCAAAAGCAGAAAAAAGCTAATTGGCGCTCTCAGCTGCATGCACAAAGGTACCAAATGCATTCAATCCCTCTGGGACCATCCGAAAAAAATTCCTTTTGTGCAAAAGCACAAAGAAGGCGCGATATGTGCGATCCTTAGGGAAAAAACTCCATTTTTGGCCTTCCCAGAGGCTAAAAAAGGTGTTGTTGACTGCGCAAGGCTGCGCAAGGCTGCGCACTGGCCTAATAATAACGCAAATCCCTCGGGGCTATCAGAAAAAAAAGTTTATTGTGTAGAAAAGCGCGATATGTGCGATCCTTAGGGAAAAAACTCCATTTTTGGCCTTCCCAGAGGCTAAAAAGGGTGTTGTTGACTGAGCAAGGCTGCGCAAGGCTCCGCACTGGCCTAATAATAACGCAAATCCCTCGGGGCTATCAGAAAAAAACAGTTTATTGTGTAGAAAAGCGCGATATGTGCGATCCTTAGGGAAAAAACCCCAATTTTGGCCTTCCCAGAGGCTAAGAAAGGTGTTGTTGACTGAGCAAGGCTGCGCAAGGCTGCGCACTGGCCTAATAATAACGCAAATCCCTCGGGGCTATCAGAAAAAACAGTTTATTGTGTAGAAAAGCGCGATATGTGCGATCCTTAGGGAAAAAACCCCATTTTTGGCCTTCCCAGAGGCTAAAAAAGGTGTTGTTGACTGAGCAAGGCTGCGCAAGGCTGCGCACTGGCCTAATAATAACGCAAATCCCTCGGGGCTATCAGAAAAAACAGTTTATTGTGTAGAAAAGCGCGATATGTGCGATCCTTAGGGAAAAAACCCCATTTTTGGCCTTCCCGGAGGCTAAAAAAGGTGTTGTTGACTGCGCAAGGCTGCGCAAGGCTGCGCACTGGCCTAATAATAACGCAAATCCCTCGGGGCTATCAGAAAAAACAGTTTATTGTGTAGAAAAGCGCGATATGTGCGATCCTTAGGGAAAAAACCCCATTTTTGGCCTTCCCAGAGGCTAAAAAAGGTGTTGTTGACTGAGCAAGGCTGCGCAAGGCTGCGCACTGGCCTAATAATAACGCAAATCCCTCGGGGCTATCAGAAAAAACAGTTTATTGTGTAGAAAAGCGCGATATGTGCGATCCTTAGGGAAAAAACCCCATTTTTGGCCTTCCCAGAGGCTAAAAAAGGTGTTGTTGACTGAGCAAGGCTGCGCAAGGCTGCGCACTGGCCTAATAATAACGCAAATCCCTCGGGGCTATCAGAAAAAACAGTTTATTGTGTAGAAAAGCGCGATATGTGCGATCCTTAGGGAAAAAACCCCATTTTTGGCCTTCCCAGAGGCTAAAAAAGGTGTTGTTGACTGAGCAAGGCTGCGCAAGGCTCCGCACTGGCCTAATAATAACGCAAATCCCTCGGGGCTATCAGAAAAAACAGTTTATTGTGTAGAAAAGCGCGATATGTGCGATCCTTAGGGAAAAAACCCCATTTTTGGCCTTCCCAGAGGCTAAAAAAGGTGTTGTTGACTGAGCAAGGCTGCGCAAGGCTGCGCAAGGCTGCGCACTGGCCTAATAATAACGCAAATCCCTCGGGGCTATCAGAAAAAATAGTTTATTGTGTAGAAAAGCGCGATATGTGCGATCCTTAGGGAAAAAACCCCATTTTTGGCCTTCCCAGAGGCTAAAAAAGGTGTTGTTGACTGAGCAAGGCTGCGCAAGGCTGCGCACTGGCCTAATAATAACGCAAATCCCTCGGGGCTATCAGAAAAACAGTTTATTGTGTAGAAAAGCGCGATATGTGCGATCCTTAGGGAAAAAACCCCATTTTTGGCCTTCCCAGAGGCTAAAAAAGGTGTTGTTGACTGAGCAAGGCTGCGCAAGGCTGCGCACTGGCCTAATAATAACGCAAATCCCTCGGGCCTATCAGAAAAAACAGTTTATTGTGTAGAGCTTTTGGCCTTCCCAGAGGCTAAAAAAGGTGTTGTTGACTGAGCAAGGCTGCGCAAGGCTGCGCACTGGCCTAATAATAACGCAAATCCCTCGGGGCTATCAGAAAAAACAGTTTATTGTGTAGAAAAGCGCGATATGTGCGATCCTTAGGGAAAAAACCCCATTTTTGGCCTTCCCAGAGGCTAAAAAAGGTGTTGTTGACTGAGCAAGGCTGCGCAAGGCTGCGCACTGGCCTAATAATAACGCAAATCCCTCGAAAAAGCGCGATATGTGCGATGGCCTTCCCAGAGGCTAAAAAAGGTGTTGTTGACTGAGCAAGGCTGCGCAAGGCTGCGCACTGGCCTAATAATAACGCAAATCCCTCGGGGCTATCAGAAAAAACAGTTTATTGTGTAGAAAAGCGCGATATGTGCGATCCTTAGGGAAAAAACCCCATTTTTGGCCTTCCCAGAGGCTAAAAAAGGTGTTGTTGACTGAGCAAGGCTGCGCAAGGCTGCGCACTGGCCTAATAATAACGCAAATCCCTCGGGGCTATCAGAAAAAACAGTTTATTGTGTAGAAAAGCGCGATATGTGCGATCCTTAGGGAAAAAACCCCATTTTTGGCCTTCCCAGAGGCTAAAAAAGGTGTTGTTGACTGAGCAAGGCTGCGCAAGGCTGCGCACTGGCCTAATAATAACGCAAATCCCTCGGGGCTATCAGAAAAACAGTTTATTGTGTAGAAAAGCGCGATATGTGCGATCCTTAGGGAAAAAACCCCATTTTTGGCCTTCCCAGAGGCTAAAAAAGGTGTTGTTGACTGAGCAAGGCTGCGCAAGGCTGCGCACTGGCCTAATAATAACGCAAATCCCTCGGGCTATCAGAAAAAACAGTTTATTGTGTAGAAAAGCGCGATATGTGCGATCCTTAGGGAAAAAACCCCATTTTTGGCCTTCCCAGAGGCTAAAAAAGGTGTTGTTGACTGAGCAAGGCTGCGCAAGGCTGCGCACTGGCCTAATAATAACGCAAATCCCTCGCGGCTATCAGAAAAAACAGTTTATTGTGTAGAAAAGCGCGATATGTGCGATCCTTAGGGAAAAAACCCCATTTTTGGCCTTCCCAGAGGCTAAAAAAGGTGTTGTTGACTGAGCAAGGCTGCGCAAGGCTCCGCACTGGCCTAATAATAACGCAAATCCCTCGGGTCTATCAGAAAAAACAGTTTATTGTGTAGAAAAGCGCGATATGTGCGATCCTTAGGGAAAAAACCCCATTTTTGGCCTTCCCAGAGGCTAAAAAAGGTGTTGTTGACTGAGCAAGGCTGCGCAAGGCTGCGCAAGGCTGCGCACTGGCCTAATAATAACGCAAATCCCTCGGGGCTATCAGAAAAAATAGTTTATTGTGTAGAAAAGCGCGATATGTGCGATCCTTAGGGAAAAAAACCCCATTTTTGGCCTTCCCAGAGGCTAAAAAAGGTGTTGTTGACTGAGCAAGGCTGTCCTTAGGGAAACAACCCATTTAGCCTTCCCAGAGGCTAAAAAGGTGTTGTTGACTGAGCAAGGCT
>CAXHKT010000367.1:0-28629 GCA_964017195.1 Siderastrea radians
AGCTTATTGCACAACATCCATGAGTCAATCTCAGAAACACATGCTTCTATTTTAGCTATAGAACCGGGTTGTTCAGCGTGGATGGGCTTAAATGAGAGATAGAGCTGGGTGTCATCAGCATAGAGATGGTAATTGAGTAGTCCTTGCCGTTTGATGATGTCTCCAATGGGCGATGTGTATAGCAAGTACAGGATCGGCCCTAAAACTGATCCTTGAGGAACACCGTAGTTCAAGAAGAGTACCTGTAAAATTACAATTGCTAAATACTTTTCTATGCAAAGTACACATTTCTCACTGATTCCAATGCATCCCTCTGGCTCTTTAGTTCTGTTAACCATGAAACATTTCTGGAAATGTATCTTGCTAAAATAAATAATATTTTCCCGGCATCAAACCGTTTCCTGACAAAAATTCTCCAAAAAATGTTTTCGGAAACTTTCAAGCACACGTATAATTATCAAGAGAAAATAGCACAAGTTTTTCAACCGCGAAGTATTAATTGGGCACTTTCAAGAACACACCCTGAACTAATTTTAGGAAGCTTTTAGAGTCTCATTTTAGACAAAATACATGTAGACTTAAACCGAGAAATGCTTTGCTTATAGTTACTTAAATAAAGATTTCATTTCGATCTGTAACTAAAGACACATTGAAATGGCTTAGCGGTCTAATAAAAACAAAACGAACACGAAAACATTCCACACTCAACTCACTCACTGAAACGGCGAGTCTAAGTTTAATCGCTAAATTGGGACAGAAATGTCATTCACTTCAAATGGAGAAACCAAAAAATATAACAATATAAGGAACATAAAATATTCCACAACTGAACAAAAAACATAAGGAACTTTACACTAAGACTATAAACTTAAAAATGACGACAGAGCGACTCTTCAGGTGTTGAATACTAAATTACAAATTAGTCAAAACAACCCAATATGCATCGCCGAAGAAAAACAACCTACATTGAAAAAAACAACACAGACTCAGTCTAGAATAGTCACGATTTCCACTTTTCGAATAAAATACAGTAGAATTCCTTTAAGAAAACTATTGAAAATTACGCACTAAATTTCAGAAGGAAATTGCGCTTAATTAAGCTCAGTTAAGTTAACTGAAGCCTAAATATAAGTTTGCTCACTAATGAAAATTCGTTTAATGCATAAACACAGAAAAAAGGACAAGAAACCTTCAAAAACATGAAATGTCATTCACATACGAAGCACTTGTTTGCCTACGAAAGCAAACTGCACTCAATTTTCCCCTCGAGTGAAGTTACTCGCAAGCCGGCAAACGGGAACTACGAGCTATTTTTAAACAAGTTTTTAAAACATTTCAAGAAAATTACCGTAATTTACTAAACATGTAAAGTCGCTCAATTAAACAATTTTTACAATGTAAATCCACAATCAAATCTGTAATTTACTTTACCACTGAACTGAAAGAAGGCCTTGAAAATCTAAACGAAAGTCGCCGGGTTCTTTCCAGATCTCCTTAGCTTTGAAAAAAAAAACAACAAGTATTTCCTCGAACAAGGATTTCTTGCCTTCAAGCTCTGCAATATCTTCTATATGCGCCATCGAGATTACAAAGCAACCCTTCTCCTTTTCATGATGAACTGCTACAAGTCTTCATTCCAAGAATGTATTACAATTATCGTATTGAAAATCGAGGAACCAGCCGCCATATTGTTTACTTCAGCTACAAGAAAAAATGGCATTCCACCTCCCCTGGTCAGGCTGTCTTGGGACTCCCGTCGCCCTCCCCCAGAGTCTGTACGGACGGACGGACGGACGTACGCTGACGTCAGAACCAAAATTTTTGGGATCAACGGGTTACCAAATTTTCTTACCCATGGTGCTCCGCGAGCTCCGCTATTAAAATCTAGCATGGCGTAACTAAAATCTCACCCGCCCAATAACGTACCGAGAATTCCTTGAGATGGCAAGTCATGTTTGTAGAATTCAGAAATCCACTCCCCATCACTGTAACCCTCCTGCAGGGCCGTTGGCGCCTGTCGCACAAACCATCTCCTTGTAACCTGTTTAACAATGTTCAATTAATCGGTCACATTAAGACGATTTCCGCTCAACGTTCGAGCAGTAAGTGCAAAAATTAAGTTACCAAAGAAATACTTGCAGCACTGTCACATTTTGAGAACAGATAAGAAGAACTTATCGTTACTTTTGCTCCCAAGCTGACCCCGCGAGAGAAAATTGGATTTGAAGTTATCCATATTTCAATTAAAAAGACGCTTCATGTCAGTTCAAAACAAAATGGCGCCCGTTTTTAGCATACTTTTACGAGATTTGAAATTAATTTTCTTCAGAATGCTTGAGAATTTCATCGCGGGGTCACTTGGGCAAGTGAACTAGAGTGAGATGTTTCAAATAGCATTTAAAATGTCACCGTGCTATGAGTAGTTTTTTGGTAAATATTTTTTGCACTTATTGCTCGAACGTTGAGCGGAATCCATCTTAACATAAGCTTGCATTGATATTTTACTTACTGTGTGGCTACTCGAACAGGGCCAATTTGAAGAAAATTGTCCAATCGCAACGTCAGTGGAAAACAAAGGAAGGCAACATTTTTCATAAACTGACCAATAACGTTGAAGGGTCTAGGCAATACATCTCCAAATAAATTTGAAACCGTCTAATTCTGCGGACATATCGGGGAATAGTCTTTTCATTGGTTAGCTTCAATGGTGATTTTTGAACAGTTTCAAATGGTGTAGTGTTGGTTCGATGTTATTGAAACATCGCGGATTGTTTGTACGCATCACGTAAGCTATAAGCTTACAGTAAATGTAAATGTCTCCCAAATGGCTTTTGCCCAGAATATACAAGTAATAGTGAATCGAGAGGACGGCATACAGGGCAATGGTTGCCGACATTCTCAGCTATTACAAGATTGCGTTTTAGACTTGCACCACCCTGAAATGAAACTAGAAGCTCCCATGAAGGATTTGGAGGAGAAGGAAGTGGAAGCTAAAAATGATTTGGAAACTTTCAAGTATGAGGTGCAAAGAGGACAAGTTTCCTTGTAGCATAAAGACCACGGCTGCGAAAGGACTGCAGAAACCAGAACTAAGCACCCGTTTATTAAAAAAGCACTTAGTGAATAAGGAGTTTTGGGAACTTCCCTTTATAATTGAACGATCAAAGGGCGCAAATGTCGATATTTATCTTTAGATCTGTGTTTGTTTATATTGGCTACGCTGAGGGAGTGCTTCTCAGAATCAAGCAAGTTTGTTGCGTTGCCGAATTTAATTTTGGAAAACGTTTGTTCTACAAATAAAATCGGGCATTAGCTGTACTGCTAAAGCGAAAGTACTGATAAAGGTTTGTTTATGGGCGACGTCTAAATTCCACATCTAAATGCTCTACTCAAAATTTAGTATCGAGAGTAACTAATCGTAGACGTGGCTGTTTCCTGAGCATTCAGAGGTCACGGACGTCACGTTTTTTTCTTTCGAACATGTATTGTCTGGATGCTTCAAAGTTATTGATTGTTTACGAAAACACTTTGCTATCTTTTGTTCTCAATTAGGGTTGTGATTAGTCACTTTTCTCCCAACGCAATTCGGCAGGCTAAGTGTGTAATCTAAGTTTGCAGAGATTTTAAACAAGATGCTATGGAAACTCTAATCAATTAACCTAAACGTCATGTCGACACAAAAGAATTTTCAACTGGTGATCTCAGAAAAAGATCAGGAAATCTAACGGTCATTCATAAAATTGAACGTTTGTAATCATTCCGGGAAATATCTGAATTCCTTTACACAGCTTCATTAGCTTAAATGGCACAATGAAAATCAGTTTAAATAGACCTGTTCTACCCCAATGCTGGACCTCGCGTTGAATCTTTCTTGGATGAATAAGGTTTAAGCTACTTTCTAAATGAAGTTAGAAAAGGATTAAGTCGCACTCGGGCCAAGGAAGCCCACACGGGCGAAGCTTATCCCGGTTTCCGTACCATAAAGCAACTGAAAGTTTTCCTACTCCCCCCTGGACGGGATGCTAGTCCATCGCAGGGCTACCCCCAGCAATATGTCGTTGGTATCCATTTTATACACCTGGGTGGAGTGAGACAATGTCGGGTAAAGTTTCTTGCCTTAGGAAACAACACGATGGTAGGGACTGGGCGTCGAACCACCGACCTTCAGACCTGACGTCCAAAGCGCTAACCACTACATCACCGTTTTAAATGAAGTTACTCCCTTTCTAAAAGACACTTAGCTTACATTGAGATTTCTGGTCTTTGATAAATGGATATCGCACAATCCTCGGCGGTATACCCTTCACTGCATATACAAGATCTATTTACACATCTTCCATTAAAGGTGCAGTCGTTTGGGCATATCATTTCAGTGACGTTTGACAAAAAGGAAGGTATTGTCCCTTTTTCTTCGGTGCTTTTATTCACATATGACGACAGATTTTTGCCCGCGATTTCACCACATTCATTCATCAGCAAAGTAACAGCAGAAATTGCAAACGAGGTCTCCCCAGTCAGCTAAAATAAGCAAAAAAAAAAAAACAGTTATGAATTTTTTTCCTCTTATTCCAACACACAAAATATTAACCCAATGCTAAATTTTGTTGTCATATAGCTTAAATATTCTCGGAGTTAAGAAGAGGGATTGGGGGTGGGGGTGGGGATTTCCGCAAAAATTAAAGGTGTGTGGGACGTCCAAAACAGTTTCATTTAAGGCAACAAATTTAAAATGATGACGTAGCATAACGCGGAAACTTTGTCGTATGCCTATTAAAAAAAGTCAGAATTAATCAAAACTGATGAGGTCGAATTATGTAACAGAACGCAAAAAAAGTTACACAATGTCCGAAGTCAACAATAACAGTTTCTGGCTTTCCTCTCCGCCGCCACCCCTTCACCCCATCCCCGATCACGGCTGGATAATGACCATTGCCAGCGACAGCACAAAGGTTTAAGAAAAAAACATAATAATATTTTTTGCTTTTCTTGCTCTCTAACAAACGAAAACAAGCCGTGTCACATAGCTTGTCCCATGTTTTTTTTTTTGTCGGGATCAAATAAAGTTGCACACGAGAAAAAAAATTTATTTTTTTTCTGAAGCATTTTTCCGGTCCGGAATCCGGAATCCTTCAATTTGATTGGCTGTTGACGCGCGTTCCGCCGGTCCAGTTTTTTCCTATCCGGACCGGTTTTGTAATGGTAACCGCGCGAATTAACCGCGCGAAAACCATTGAATGAAAGTTGAAAAACAACATACCTCGGTTGAACTCGAGAATTTTTTTTATTTACGCCTCAAAGATGCGACTTTTTTGGCAAGTCACAATTCTTGTGTGTGTTGTAAATGGAAAGTTCAACAAGGAGGGGAATAAAAGACCTTGAAATACCTTCAAAAGGCAAGTACTCGTTTGAATTTTGTGTAGCTTAGCATGGCGGTTGGTGCTTTTGTGTTGAATTCACTTAACACAGCAGTTTTAGTTTTTAAATTGCGATCGCCACAATGCCTTTTGACTCCGATATTTACTTTAATGACTTCGTTTATCAGTTTTTTCTTTTAAATTAACGAGGTTCGGTATATTTTCATTCAAGAATTGTGCAGGCTTAAACTGGAATTTTGCTTTTTCATCTGTCGTAAATGAAGATAAGCTTAAAAGCTAGCGCACCGTTCGCTTTGGTTAAAACTGAGATTAAACCGAACGATTTCGCTAAATAATTAAACTGTTTATATCCAAAGAACCAGCACATACGTTTACAGGTACGAAGCAAAACATAAAAAGAAAGTAATTAGGCTAAACAGAAATGTTTTTCGAAGTATTATTATCTTTCATTTTTCACGCAAGGGCAATTAAACCTGTCCTAACGATTGAGTCCTTTGTTTTTGTTTTTAGTAAGCTTAAGCTTAATTATAAGTATTTAATTGGGTTGTTTATCCCTATGCCGTGCCGGATTTTCCATGTGCGTGTCTATTCTTGAAAAACAACCTTTTTCGTGTTGATACGATAGTTTCTAGTCGAAAATATTACACTTATGTTTTAAAAAAGTTTGAAGTGTTTATGATTACATTCGCTCCACGGTTTCCTGCCATCTGACTCAGTGAAACTTACGCGCGTTCTGGCCTTTCAAGATTGATCTGCAAACTCGCAAATGTTGGGAAAAAATAAATATGTTATTTACCTGCCTAGGTCAGTCCGTATAGGGAAAAACTGTGCCCTTGGTCTTGAGTACAGCCCTCGGCCTGCGGCCTCGGGCCGTACTCAAGACCGCGGGCACAGTTTTTTCCCTATACGGACCTCCCGGCCGGTAAATAACATATATATATTCGGAGCAAGGGAACAAAAATAAATGACTGCCAGGAGAGATAAGAGGGTAAGAGAACGCCTGAAGTCGTTTGTTGCACGTAAAAATTGCTCGCTCTAGTTCACCAGATCTTATTATTTCCTCTTGTCTATGGGAGCCAACTAATAAAAGCACTATAAATGTCAGGGAAATCTAGTAAATAAGTAACACGATAAATAGTTAACGAGCTCAACGTACAACGTACGAGCTCAGGCAACGTACTTCCACATATCATGAAAGCTGATCTGAGATCATGTTGCAAGGCCACGGTTGGTCTTGAGTAGCCAACCTTGAGTGTGTAACTGAGTTAAGAAAGATCACAGATGTTCTTTTCCCCTCCTTTTTTCCCGTTTGACGAGCGGCAATGTCGCATGTTTAAATGCGCAGCTAGTTTCTGCATGCATTGATAAAGAACCTATATTAAGCCAGAACGCAGTCTCCCTTTTAACCTCATAACTACAAAATTTGCTGGGAAAAATGTACCCATTACCTCAAGATCTTCAGAACAGGAGTTCACCAATGCTTGTACATTAGCCCCTAGTTTGGCGCACAACTTGCCAACGTCAGTATTTGAGATTCTTTCCATGCAATAACGCGTTGCATTAGTTTTTGTAAATCGGGCTTCTGCTGGTGCTGCACGTTTTCGACGTGTCGAGCCGCCCGACCCAGCAAAACGTTTGAACAGTTCAAAGTCTTCATCCGTTAGATCATCCGAATACTGAATGTTTCTCGCTTTTCTCCGTTTTCCAGCGGAAATAAGCACTTTTCCTTTTGCACCCAAAACATTTGGAAAATACGCTGGAAGCTCCTTAAAGCATAATGGATTTCCATTTTGATCTTTTTCAAAACAGGAACAGGGTGCATCATATTCTACAGCAACATCATTTACTGGGTGCGGCAGTCTATCAAAGTAGCTTTCTCCTGGTTCCAACCTGAAAAAAATATGCAGTTTTTAGATGTCAAGGCCATGTAAATGTTCAAGAAAACTTTTTACGTGTATTTTTGACTGTTGTTTGTCTCTTTGTTTGTATTTTTCATACAGCTAGGCCCTTCTCATCGTGAGATGATTTGTTTTCCGAAACATTGCTAGCTATGTAAAATAGTAGCCCCATTGTCCAAACGCCCCTCACTTCACCCTCAGCTGCATGACCTTAAAAGAATTTAAAAAATGAGTTAGTTTTGTTTTGTTTTAGTTTGTTTTTGTTTTGTCTTGTGTGTGTGTGTGTGTGTGTGTGTGTGTGTGTGTGCGTGCGTATGTGTGTGTGTGTGTGGTGACGTCCATCCCCTCCTAATTGAGTGAACGTCCGGTGGTTAAGAAGGGCACAGTATTGTTACCAGTTTCCGGCCACTTTTCATTAAGTCGCCATTTCTAGCCAGAGTCTAATTTGGATATGGAGCAGCTCTTTCGCAATCTCGAGTGGTGGCCTTCCCGTTGTTGTTATAGAAGGTATTTTGGACACAACGCGAAGTAGGAGTTTGTGTTTCGAAAGACTTAGTTGTTTGCGGCGCTTCGAATTGCATGGTCTCATCTAAATTTTTGTTTTATGTCTGCATGGACTAAATGAGCCAAATTTTGGCAGAGCCGAGAGCGGCATAGAACGACCCAGCTCTTTGTGAAGCTCTTCTTTTTATTTATTTATGTTTTTAGTTCGGCGAAAACCAAGTCCGTATATTTGCGTTTGGTTTTAGGTTATTTACCTTAAGCTTATTTCCAGCCGAAAGAAATGCTCCCAGTGGAAAGCAAAAGTGGAAACTCTAAAAATCAAAGGTGGCTACATGTAGTTTTCCTTTTTATATCAATTGTTATCACAAAGCGGAAGATTATAGATGTTGAGAAGTGTGCTCACAAATCGCAGAAAAGCGTAATAATTCAAGGTACACGTTCTGCACGCCAAAAACAATATTGTAATTTGTCGGTTCGAGAAACTCAGTGATATAATAAGGAAATTGCACACCAGGCATAGTGTTTTTTTTTTACAACTGAAATCTGAGCAACAACAACAACAACAACAACAACAACCGGTTTTGAAACTAGAAATGCCTGAAAACGGCCCAACAATTTCCTTGTATGTGTGTTATGCAAAATGTCAAATGTCGTTCTGTTTTCTTGGATTGCCTGACATGGATTTCACAAACTGTTCAGCCAAAGGTAAATGACTTATCTTTGAAGAGTCAAATTGAACGAGAAAGCGCTTTGATAGCGAAGATAAATTAGGTGTCTTTAATGGACAACGAAATTCAGTTACGTCAAACTCTTACCTCTGTCTTTACCCCTACCTGGGGATGCCACTTTATCAGCCATTTAATATGTTGATTATGCGGACGAAATAAAACAATTTATTGCATCTATTGCCAAAAACCTCTTTAAAGCCAGAAATAGGTAGTGGTGAAATGTAATAGTATAACCAAAGAGTGATGCAATTGTTTTTTAATTATTATTTTTTACTTTAATTTTTTTTATATATAACTCGACTAACAAAAGTGTTCAGCGGATGTCAGATTTACACCTTTTTCGTGAATGGGTAGGGAAGTTGTACAGTTACGTATTTTCAGGTCCCCAGATTTCTTCTAAGCTCAAGAAAGAAATATTTACGTGCTTTGTGGCCGGAAGCTGACAAATAAACTGCATTCACATACATCAGCGTTTGTGTTCTTACCTGAATTGATACCCAAACTTGTCAATATCCGGCTGGTTATTATACAGGCAAAGTCCAACTTCATTGGCGATGACTTTTGCACGCGGGGTTTGAAGATATATGTTTATCCCATATTTATTTCGATAGACCTTTACCTTTACTCCCGAAGAAATAGAACCTGAAGGAAATTTGTAGATTTTAATTGACTGAAAAGCACTAAAGCAAACCTCAATCCTCATATTTAAGAAAAAAAAACCAGCTGATAGTTACGTATGACGATAACTGAGGATGCCTCGCATGATGAGAATCCCCACTGACATTTTCCCACAAACACTAGCCGGGGATGGTACTTCTTGGCCTGTTCTGGGTTATGCAGAAGCTCCGCGCAGCAGTATACGTAAGGGTTAGTGAGCTCGTGACTGAAAGCTTGGCAGAATATTAACGATGCAAAACAAGAGAAAGTTTGTGACCTTTGAGCTACCGGAAAGCGCCAAAAGGCGCGAGTGTAATAATACGTGCAGTACTCTACTTTATTATATATTTAGCGAGAACTTTATACCGTAAACGTTGGAAATAGAATTCTATATTTGCTATATTTCACATGTGAAGAAAGCGATACGTCCAATCAGCTTCGCGTACAGCTTTCTTCACATGAGAAAAATATAACCAATCAGCATCTAGAGTGGAATCACCTAGCCAATCAGAGAAAAGCACTGAAATATCTTCCTAGGCGCGCAGTTTCAAAAACAGCGCCAGCTCGAAATTTGTGCTTCGAAAACATGGCTTCGGCTTCACGTTTTGTTCCTCTGGAATTGCCGTTAGATGAGTTTATTGAGGAGCAATCAAACAAAAATACGTTGAGTAAAACAAACAGGGACGTTTCCTTGCTCAAAGAATTTTTAAGAGCGAAAGAAGTCGATAAAGAGATTGAAAACTTGGAAGCAAAGCTCGATGAAGTACTGTGTGCATTTATCGTGGAAGTTAAACAAAAGGACGGAGAAGAATACGAGCCAACAACATTGAGGTCGTTCATTTCAAGCTTCGACCGCTATTTACGAAAGAAGGGTTATCCCACAACCATCATACACGGACAGGAGTTAAGAAAAACCAGAGAAACACTAGTTGCAAAGCAGAAGGAATTGAAAAAAAATGACAAAGGAAACAAGTCAAAAGCGGCCCTCGCACTGACTGACGACGAGGTCGATATATTTTCTTTACTGCAAAAACCTTTTGGGTCTTTCGTCTCCGGAGTCCTTATTAAGAGCCGATGTCTGAAATTATCGAGAATCGGGCGTCAGTCGTGAAATTTCGAATTTCTTTATATTTTGCCCAAGTAACCTCTATAGTGAAGTATTTTCAAAAATAACATTAAAAGTTTCAACAGCTTTTTATTTTTTTCGAAATCGGGCAAAGTTACAAAATAAGGCATATCGGCCTCCTTCGAATAGTGACACTGGCGGAAAATTACACATTTTTATCTCGTTCGTACGTTAAAACGCGGCGTCATCTGTTCATGACACACAAACGCAATATAAACACACTTTAGCTCTTTATAATACACAATTTTCTTTGGATAAACTGTTGAAGTGAGAATGTATCGGCCGTTAGAAGAAAACCAGTTTCAGGTATTTCAAAATATAGCAAATTTCACCTAACTTCCACACTACAGAAACCCAATTGGTACGTGGATTTTGGACATGGGATAACAACAGGTTTGAAGAAAATCATTTGTAAATTACTGTGTTAAAATATTTCTGGCGGCAATGAAAAAATCACACCGACGACAGACGAAAATGTGAAGGATAATTTGACACGAATCGCCGACTGAATTTATGACACAAACCGCCGACTGGCGACGCAAAGCAAAAGGTAGCCCTTTTCATTGAGAGAAATGCCGGAGAAAACCTTCGCAAAATTACTTAGGGGGCTTGCAGAATAATTGTACATAGTGTTTGCTGAAGTTAAATGCTGTTTTTGAACTACGATCAACACACGCTCCTCTTGTTTTAGTACATGGATCGGTCGATCGAAACCGCAACATATGCATAACATTAATCTTACCGTGTTTTTAAAATTATCAATTATCTGTATGATAAAAATAATCCTCCACTCCATCGTTGTGATTGGTACTGTAATAGCTGTAGCTTGCTGAACATATGATAGCGTTGTTTTACCGAAATTTGCCATCATTTAGCCGCAAACAAACTCACAAAAGTAACATTGCGGAACAGTGCCAGAATATATGTTGCAAGAACAAGATTGCGTGACGCATGACATGGGCAAGGTTTATTGATGTAATCGCATTTTATAGGTGTTAGTTTTTTGAGGTGCAAGCACAAAGTTCTACAGAAATACTTTTTTAAACCACCTTTTTGATGGAAAAAAGCTTTCATGTATTGATATCGCGTCGCTAGTTTTTTTCTTTGACATTTCATTGCGTGGCATTTTATGGGACAAGGGGAGCGGGAGACAGGGGGCGGGAGATGTACGGGAGGCGGGAGAAGAGGGAGCGTGAAGCGGGAGAAAAAGGGGAAAACTACCCAACATTGCGCAACACTTCGCAATCTAAAAAAAATGCAACGAGGCGGGAGCCAACAAATACAGGGCGGGAACCGGGATTAAAGGGTACGGGAAGCAGGAGGTTTAAATCCCCTGTTCCTCCCCCCTCTTATGGCTATACAAGCATCGCCCATGGTGATAGTCCTTGTTGTTGGACCCTGTGGCCCTAGTTTATTTAACCCAGCGAATGCTGAATGTGTGGCGATCGGCGAGTGTAACAAAAATGTCTACAGCCACCTCGTGTATTATAAAATCAGCGACGACATTGCAGTGGACAGTGAATCCCAGCTATTACCTACTCGAGCAGGTAGGGGGTTTACTGTTAGACATTGGAAATCCCAGAGAGCGATTTCTTATTTGGCCATTTTTGTAAATTAAATCGGCGTATTTATTTCATGCATTTTTGCGACAGAAGAGTCTCACTTAAAATTAACATTGTGCCCACGAGATTGAAATCTGTTTGGGACTAGGTGGCGTTGCAATATAACTCGGGGTGTTCGATCCCCCGGCCAACCTCTAGTCTCTTGTGCGCGCTTGTGAAAAACTATCTTGCACGAAATAAAACTTCTGTGAAAAGACGACGTCTTTTTGAAAAATAAACTGTTAATTAACGAGTAGGCTAGGGGTCTCATGAAAATACATGACGAGCTTCCAGCCGCCCAAAACCTATTATGCAAATTAGCTGAGGGCACATTGAATGTGCCCTCAGCTAATTTGCATAAGTAACTTTATGCCAAGGTTTGACACCTTGTAGCTTCATGAAGATGGATGAGGTGTTATTTCAATTAGTTGTGTGCTGTAAAAGATGACAATGCTGAGTGATGTTTATTACAATTCATTGCGGATAAAAATAATTTGGCTTCTCAGTCACTTTGTTTAGTAGCCTGCGTAGCTGGCGGTATTTTTCCTTGCGAAGGCAAAAACGAGCGCGAACAATATCGCATCCTACGCTTACTAATTTAATAGGCTAGGCTGGCAATAATGATTACGACAGAGCCATGATGTCGAAAAACATTTATTTTAATTTTTCGGGGTATTATTTGCCTTGCTCCAGCACCAAACACTACAAGCTAAGGCTTAGGCGAGATGACACAATACATCGCCTATTTAAGCCAGTTATTATCGCTCGATCGCTTTTGATTGCTGCAACGACAGAATAAGCCAAAGTGCGATGTTATACATTCCGCTTCCAGGTATCTGCTACCCAGGGAAGACAGAATAAGTTAAAGCGCAATGTTTGACATTCCGCTTCCAGGTATCTGCTACCCAAGGAATACAGAATAAGCTAAAACGTTAGACAACATTCCGCTTCCAGGTATCTGCTACCCAAGGAAGACAGAATAAGCTAAAGCGCAATGTTAGACATTCCACTTCCAGGTATCTGCTACCCAAGGAAGACAGAATAAAGCCAAAGCGCGATGTTAGACATTCCGCTTCCAGGTATCTGCTACCCAGGGAAGACAGAATAAGTTAAAGTGCAATGTTAGACATTCCGCTTCCAGGTATCTGCTACCCAAGGAAGACAGAATAAGCTAAAACGTTAGACAACATTCCGCTTCCAGGTATCTGCTACCCAAGGAAGACAGAATAAGCTAAAGCGCAATGTTAGACATTCCACTTCCAGGTATCTGCTACCCAAGGAAGACAGAATGAAGCCAAAGCGCGATGTTAGACATTCCGCTTCCAGGTATCTGCTACCCAAGGAAGACAGAATAAGCTATTAAAAGCGCGATGTTAAGCATTCCGCTTCCAGGTATCTGCTACCCAAGGAAGACAGAATAAGCTAAAGCGCGATGTTAGACATTCCTCTTCCAGGTATCTGCTACCCAAGGAAGACAGAATAAGATTAAGCACGATGTTAAACTTAACGCTTCCAGGTATATTCTACCCAAGGAAAACTGAATAAGCTAAAGCGCAATGATAGCGATCAAGTTTCCAGGTACAGCATATTATCTAAGGAAATCAGAATAAAGAACGCGATGCTAATATTTCGTCTCAAGGTCTGTACAAAATCGTAATGATGATTGCTACTTACCAAAGGCCTCTTGTCTCTTTTTGTCTCGATTCCATTGCATCGTAAATCGGTCACGTCGTTAAGACGCAACGATTTTCAAAACCTCATATTTCCCGCCAGCATTGTGTTACACGCAAAACACAAATGCAATACCATGTTTTGAAGAAAACCTGGTATTACCCAAGATGTCGCTACAATATTTAGGTTGAAAACCTTCTATACTTGAAATACAGGAAGTAAAATATCAAAAGGAAAACTCAATAAAGCTGGGGAATGTTAATACATGATACCAGTGTAGCTCGAATAAATTATAATCGGAGTCATGAAAGCGCCGCGTCCCATGCGTCCTCTAACATACATTTCTTCACATAAAAATCAATAGCCTTAGTCTAAAAACTGATCGATGTCGGGTTCTTTGCTCGACCTACATACAAATCAACGCACCTTAGTAAAGCAAATTAATATGCGCAGCTTTCTAAGAGGCATTGAGGAGAATTTGCAGGCTTACGTAAATAAATAATAAATTCCCGCCAGATAATTCTCACACAAAATTATGATTCTGTTTTGACAGCCTGCCCAGGAAAATCTACTAAAATCACCCAGTTTTGATTGCCACAAAGGACTGTGGTGGCGGTCTAGCAAAGAAAATATATCATAAAACTGAAACCACGAACATCATTACAAACGGCGTTACAAGACTGAATAATTCTCTGGTTCTGTTTTGGGTCTCGTTTCCTGGCGTATGGTGACAAATCGTGCAACTTAAACCTTTCTGTTGTTGGCATTCGACAGAGCCAGAAGAAGGTTAACCGAAAATCAGACTTACTAACCTTAAAATTCCCGCACTTGCGCTGACTGCGCTCGTTCTTTCCTGTAATAATTTTTGCTTTACGACGTGATCGCTTTTCTCATAATCTTAATGTATGTCACGCTGTTAAATAACCGCACGGACACATGCCGACCGCACGTGTTGATATAATTCTTTACATTGCTGACAGAAATGATTCGCGTCAAATATCGCTTTTAATGAATACATGCTGCGAATTTTTTTCATGGCCTAAGTTCCTCATGTAAAGAAGGTGAAAAGCCTTTGTACTCTTATTCTGGAATTAATGGATTACATATGTTATGAAAGGGATTCTAAACCTAACCTAACTTAAAGGAGTACGTCACAGATAACCCATCTTGAAAAAATTGGCAAATTTTTTCACGTTTGTCATTCGTAATCCGTCTTAATCTCCCTCAGTCGTAACCATCCTTGTTTAGTTTTGGTTCATCATTACTTCTTTGGTGTTTTTCTACCTTAGGAAACTATTATTTTGAGGTTTCCTTCGGTAAGAAAGTAATTTTGTCAGATCAGATCGAAAAATGAATGAAATACTGCGACATAGCCCGTTTAATCCTTTTAAGTGTTATTTCGCCATTTTTCTTCTCTTGACCTACTTATCATTGTTGACATTAGGAATGATATTATTCCAAGACTACTTCCTTTGCTCTATACTTTTGCTTTAAACTTGGTTTCACGTCAAGGGCCAGGTAGAACTGCTCCTCTTTAGTGCTGAACGAGGCCAAGCGATTGGCGACGTGTTAGAACCAGGAGGAGTTCGTCTTAATCAAGATGTAACTAAGTCATCTTAATTTAAGATTGTTTGACCTTAGTTTAAGTTGCCTGACATCTTAAATATGAGGTGCCTAGATAAGATGCGTTTTCGTCTTAATTTAATATTTCAACTCGTCTTAATTTAACGGTCTTTTCCATACTACTTCTATACTACTACTTTACTTCTATACTACTACTTACTACTACTTTACTATCAGGGCCCAACCCTATTCAGCCTCGGAAGTGGTGGTGGTGGTGGTGGTGGTCGGGGAGGGGGGCGCATAAACTGCCTGACTTTGGACGTTTATAGCTTTTTTTACTGTGCAAGCAAAGGCCACAATTTTTTTACTTATCCTAAAATTTATCTGGAAACAAGTTAGCGTAACATATCATTGTTCATCAAATCTAACGGCGCCATAGCAACCGTATTTTGTCTGGCAGTTTTGTCAAAATTTTGAACTTAAGTATTTTTTATAAAAAATTAACTTTATTTCGCTAACGTTTTTATTGTTATATCATTTGAGTGCACTTTTGTTGCTTTATTATTATTTTTGGCCAATTTTAACGGTGTTTGAAAGTCCAAAGATGGCCGCCATTTTGAAACCATGAATTAATTCCACATCAAGTGACGACGTGAAGTCGTGTTGGGGACCTCAAAGGAAACACTTTGCAACCTACTATCTACCAACGGAGTTTAGTTACCACAGTATTTATACTCGCAGAGTTAAGGAGGTGGATGGCCCCAAGGCAGCAAGTCCCCAAGGCTCAGGGACGGAAAAAAAGAGCCCAGGCTGAATAGGATTAAATCGGCTAATTAAGCAAAACACACAGAAAGGTAATTACTATAAGGGCGGAAAATCTTTTCTCTGTCAGCGCGGCTTTCTCGACATTTTTCGTCTCCTAGCCCTCTCGACCTTAGGGATGAGACTGTTCCAAAATTCTACTTCCTTTGCTCTATAGTTTTGCTGTAAACTGGGTTTCACGTCAAGGGCCAAGTAGAACTGCTCCTCTTTTGTGAAACGAGGCCAAGTGATTGGCGACGTGTTAGAACTAGGAGGAGTTGGAGACCTGGAAACGAAAAAAAGCAACTTTTTAGTTTTGCCGTTTTTAAATGGTATGACAAAGGTATGCCTTCTTAGGCTATATGGTCACTCCCATCTCGCTTGGTAAGCAACCCAGTGAAGTAAACTAGGTAAAAACCTCACGAGCCTAGTGGTTGGCTACTGCTTCTGGACCTTAACCCGGTTTCCTCCTTACAAAGAGTCTAGGGACATTACCTCTTCCACCTGGGTTCGGATAATGGTCAATCCCAGGGTTGCCCTGAAAACATATAGCAACCGGGAGACACAGTGGCATATAATTACGTTGATACAGGAATAGTGAGAAAGTGGTGGTCAGGTGGGAGCGGAGGTTCTGCGCCGAGGTTTAATTAAGAATGCTTTTTCATACCCAATTTTTAATCAAAGGGCGATACCTCTGCAGTATACTAGAACAACACTCGCTCCCTGCATGAGTTGTCCAATTGTTTTAGTAGCAAAAAGGATGATTGCAATTTCGGAAAAAGACGAAGGACAAGCGCATTCGAACGCTATCTGTCAGGGAATAAACAACGATGGTTGAGTCATAGTCTCGCGGATACTTTTGCACAAACGATGCGACAAGCACCCTGCAGACCTCGTAGTGTTTACAAAAGGAGACAGACTCCAGGAAAATTTTATAGGATCGTGTCGTGGGGATATGTCTCTTAGGGATACAAACGACAGGACTTAATTATGTCAATGTCTCATCACTAAAACACGACAAACGAGGAGACAAGCACAGCCAAGTTTTAGGGACAAGTTCCGGGGACTAGTCGCTGGAAATCAATTGTCCTCTCGTGTGTACCACGAACATTAAAATTGGGAGATGGATAGTGCTGTCTTACCCGAATTTGGCAAAGTCTGTCCACAGTTTCATTATATACCAGCTGAATCCCTTCTCAATGTCGGAATATCTGGGAGCGAAGAAGTCAACTAGAGAAGAGACTCGCCTGAAAGGCGCGCCAAACACAAAGCCAATGTCTACCCCGTGAACCGCCCCAGTCCAAAGAGGGAAGGGCGAAAAGTCTGCACGATGCTCGAAGACATACAAATAGACGTTGTTTCCAGCCTGTTAATACAATGCAGAAGAGGAGTGAGTGATAGGAGTTATAAGGTAAGGTAACTTTATTTAATCTACGATTGGTGATGCCGGTTAGACCTCTAGTAATGTAATGTTAATTTACTAAGAGAAAGAAGAAAATAATAGATAAAACGTTGGAAATAAAAAAAAAATGAATTTAACCAATAAACTATCTACAGTAATTGGTACATTAAAGTCCGCATGGATGCGGAGGTGGGATGAGCGTGAACTTGCGGAGCTCTAATTAAGATCTGATATCATGGATACAACTTATAGTGTGGTTGCTGAAAAACAAGTCACATTTTGTGTGACTTGTACATTCTTCACGTCTTGAGTGACAAGGCAGGTCATGTATCAAGACAAAAAATATTTTCGCTATTTTGAGGCGAATTCGTGTGGCTTGAAAATACATCCTGAACGTGGCCTTCAAAAATATGAATAATAAGTCTTGTGTCAGCACTGGCGGATAGTTTCACTGTGGTTTCTTAACTTTCATAACATTTTCGAACTTTTGAAGCACGTATTTTTGAGGAAACGTGAGTATAAAATGCTTTCTAAATAAATGAATATAGCATCTACAAGTTGCGTAGTATTTCTCCGAGACCCAATCCGGCGAGAAAAATGACAGTGATGAGAAAAATGTCTGGGAGTATTATCTGTAAAATTATCAGGACGAAATTTATTATTCCGTTTCATTTACCAAGTGAGCTTGCTCAAACTTTCAGTTGCATGCTATCTGATCAAACTGGAATGCTACAGTGTCAAATAAAGGACGCTAGAGTATAATAGTGTCGCAAATGTTAGTGTTCTCCTTTCCTTTTATTGAAAATTGCAGTTGAATAATGAAAGTCAGGTATTTGCCTCGAGGATAAATACTATCACTTTCGTAAAATGATCGGCAAAACGCCCCTACAGTATCAGTCTTAACCATCTTCCTTTCTTAGTAAGTCAAGAAGGTCAAAAACTAACAAGAATTAAAAATATAGGAGAGTAGTGGTAGTGTCTCGCTATATTTTCCCAAGCAGTCTTCATTCATCGAGATATCTACCGATCACTGTTGCCAGAACTCACCTAGCCCCATCCTATGTATGAGGCTAATATAAACAGTGGCTGAGGTTTTCTTGAGCCCAGCGTTAGTAACCCTTTTGATAGGTCGAGTTAGGTGGGTTCTGGCAACAGGGCTATGATATATCTAAGAGACGATGTTTGATGATCTCACCTTTGCAAGCGCATTTGCCTCAAAAATCGTTGGCGCGACAACCATAACATCATTTTCAAAATCGACCACCAATTTTCTCATCGTCGTCGTGTTGTGTGAATCACTATGATCTGTGTAGTGGTACTTAACCAGCTCTTCCACAATTCTGCTTTTCTTGCCTGTGCGTTCAAGTGAGCTCTTAACTGAGGCTTCAAACTGTTCTCTGGTTGCACCATCTGGGGACATATTTCCTGACAGCACGACATATTTAAGCGCTCCTTCGTGAGTTGTGAACCCGGTGATGACATCAATATTGGGGTTAATCTTTCCATTTTTGAATAGCTTCTGGGGAGAATCAGGCAAAAAATCACCATCGACAACCGGGTTAGTTATTTCCACCGGATAAATGGGAGAGCTCACATTTGTTTGCCAAGAAACTATTTCTTGGGCGCTCCTGCTGCTCAAGCAGCGAATAAGCTCCCCACCGGAGGGGCAGCCTGCAAGCGTTGCAAACTTCTTCACTGTGCTGCCACTTGTTATCTTTCCTGTTTCAACGTAAGGCGACGAAGACGCCCCGCTTTGCACGATGGCCCTGTGGAACAAGCCTTGCGATTTAGGAGAGATTAGATGCAAGGAAACACTCATTCCTCCCGCGCTTTCACCAAATATGGTCACTCTGTTAGGATCACCGCCAAAACTGGCTATGTTGGTTTGAACCCACTTTAATACCAGAATCTGTAAAGACAAAGTGGACACTCTTAAATGACATGGAGTTGGCAATTAATTTGTTTATTCTATTAGTAGTAAGATTTGACGTACTTCCTTCAAGTTGCAACCTATCTTCATTTCCTAACAGTTAACCCTTAAACATAAAGGGAGGGATGGGGGGTTTGAAGGGGGAAGATGCTACCCCTATATGAGGTGTTTGTCTCATATTTCAAGAGAAAATATGAGTTTAATATGTAATATGTTGCCTTGTGAAAGAACCGACACTACCTGGTCAAACATCCCATAATTTCCCTTCACGTCAGTTCCAGGTATGTTCAGGAATCCTAGAATTCCTAGTCTGTAGTTGAACGTCACCACTATGACGTCATTGAAGGCTGCCAACACGTGACCTGGGTACTCAGTCGAGGAACCAAATGCAAAGCCGCCTCCATGAATCCACACCATAACCGCCATCTTGTCATCGGATTTAATCGTCGATGGCACGAAGACGTTCAAGTAGAGGCAATCTTCATTCTCTGTGACAAACAAATTGCAAGATGCTAATTTATCAAGTTTAAACAAAGAAAATCTTAAAAACACAGTCTTAATTAGCATGGACTTTATTCAGTGGTTTTCGTATTATCGTTACTCTCTTTAAAAGGTGAATTGTTTAAGAAGATATTTTAAACACCCGAGACAGTATTTCGCCAGGGTACCCAGAACCTCGAATTTCGTAAAAATACTCTGCTATCCGTTATTTTTTAACTCTAACTCTTCTTGGCGTTGAAAATCCTGATGAAAAACAAAACGTTCTCTGGCCTTCTCTCGTGTTTGGCAATTTACTTCTACAGAATCTTTTACATCTTTCAATAATTAGCCCCAGGGGAGAGGAAGACCGGGTATATGGGTGCATCAATTCATTATTTCATCCCCACTTTGGGGAAATCGATAGCCACGAATGAGAGTCTTATCTTTGTTTAACGGTTATACTTTGGTTATTTTGACGGTTAACTGTTATGAAAAGACACCTCCTTCGACGATTTCAAATTTAATGTCTACTATAATTGTGTTTTAGGGGGTAGTTTCGTTTTTGCGGGTTATCATTCCTTATATGGCAAGACAACTTTGCTTACACTATTAAAAAGTCGGCCTTAAAGTTATGCCATTTAACTTCACTTTATAATGATGTGCTCACGGATTCGCTACTTAACATCACTCTTCGAGAAGAGAGGAGCTGTTAAACGACCAGAAATCGATCGTTCATTTGAGACCGTTTGACGATTAATAAAAACGGCTTCCGATGACGGTTGATGGCAAAAATTACTCTTTTTTGACGGTTGACGGTTAAATTTTATTCCGTTTGACGATTGATGGTTGACCCCATTGAGACCCTCATGAATACAAAGAAAGTTTGCAATAGAAATGCATAATATCACAACTCAAAATAAGAGTGGTTTGACTTGATTTGATCCATAATTTTTAAGCCCAAGCTTAACAGACAATTTTGAGAGACAAATGTCACATATATAAATAAATAAATAAATAATGCCTCTCATCCGCGTTATCTCCACACCCACACCACCCTCTCCTCCCCCCACACAGATTGAAGCTTTAAAACAATTACAACTGTACATGCCCTATGCGGATTATGTAGATTATGGCTAATGCCACGATCCCCAAAAACAGTCTCCACTGGTCTCACACCTCTCGACAACCTGGTTTCCACTGAGTGTTTGACATCGCTAGATGCTGCAATGAGATTTAAATCTCTACATTCTCTAGCTTTTGAAGAACGATTTCACTCAATCTTCATCGATATCATTCTGCATATTCTAATTTCATTCGGAATAATAAAGTGTCCTAACCTTCGCCAACTTCACTCGTGAAATTGGGTACAGGAAAATCTGGTTGCGGACAAGCTGATCCGAACTCTCGCGCCTCTTTGATTCCTGACCAAGGTTTAGCGGGGTTTGGAGCAGCAAACCTCAGTTCTCCGACTGGAGGTTCAGCATACGGAATGCCAAGGTACACATACACTGTTTTGCCGTCTGGAAGAGCCTCAATCTTGCCAACAACTGCACCGGACTTGGTTTGCAAGACAGGAGCACTGTCATAACTTTGAAGCTGAAAAGTTTTTGTAACATAATATAGAACTATTAGAGAAACAAGATAAAGCTTAAATGCCGCCATTTCATTGTCAAGAACGCATTCGCGCTGCACAGCGCGTATCACATAAGGAGGGGGGTGAATAGGTTTACGGATCGACGGATTTGGCCTTTTTTTTGCGCGCGGATTGAGGTTTTTAATGATAAATTAAGCGGATTCGCGGATTTAAAAAATACCGTGGATCGCGCATCAGCTGAAAATTTTGGCCCGGATTCCAGGCTCTGTATGTCTAGAAGTTCGTATTGTGGATAGGATCATTAATTTTTGGTCGGCCTTGGTCGGTATTTTGGTATTTGGTGGACTAATTTTTTCAATTTCAGTTTTTTTTCTCGGCATAAATTATATGCAATCACATCCGCTGGACCGTTGCGCCAGAGTGCAAATTGATCGGGGACTCGATAAACTGAACTCAGCTTACATTTTCCCCCCTCATATTTAATGCTAGGATTAACTGCGACTGAAACACTATATCTAAGCCGCAAAACAAATGCAGTTTGCACTGGAGATAGGCAAGCCACTTACCCGTCTTTTTTTGGCAATTAATGGAAAGGTCAGAAAGCCCATCACTACATGTAGATTGTAGTGACCATTTTATCGAGAACAAAATGTAATTGTGATAAAAAAGTACGTTGAAGATCATGAACTCAAGAGGTCCAAGATGATACCGTGGAAAATACTTGCCGGTAAGCAAAGTAATTCTTAAAGAAAGTTGAGTACTGTCCACTTTAAAACGTGCTGTAAGCTGGAAGATTGGCCAAAGTGATGTAACTAAGTGGTTACAAAACCTTTACACGCCATACCAGATACTTGCATTCCAAATTACGCTTTCGATTTGGTTTTATTTCATGCTCGCAGTAATTTGATAATTGAAACCTGAATTGTGCGGAGAAACACACCGCAATGTCCAACTTTTTTATGCTAGAATTGACGAAGCTGTTGCGAAAACTTCTGAATACCTAAGTCCCGAAGTAGCTACGATTGCAGAACAAATTGTGAAAGTATTTATTAATTCATTTTTTGACGGTGCAACGCTACTTTCTCAAACACTAGAGAGACAGAAAACTTCGGGTAAAATCTAAATACTGTAGAAGAAAAAGAAAACGAATATATATACACCCATATGCAGTATATTTAAACCACGGAGATTTTTTAAGTAATGCAGATCCGGATTTGAATGAAAATAACGTCGGATCGACGGATCGGGCCAAAAAATAGCACGGATCGGCGGATTTGCATACCCCTATTCACCCCCCTCCATAAGAGGTGGGCACGTTGTGGTTGATTTAACTCACGCAATATTCAGTGTCTTGGTCGCGCAAGGGATAATAACAGAAAACAGGGTACAGATATAAAACATTTTGGCGTAAAATTAGCGTTGAACAGCGTACACAGATATATTCGCTGGTTTCTCTTTTTCGCCAGAGGACTGACCAGTAATTGATAACCTCCATGTATGAAGAAGAACCACGCTTAAACAAATTTGGGACTAATTTTACCACCGGAAATAGTTTTGAAACTGAGGGCATCTAAGCACGACAGCTATATTCATCATTGTTGTGAATTTATTTTAGTGGTGTAACTCAACACTCACCGACTCAGTTGCTGTCGATATATTGAAAGAAGTCAAGGGAGGCGGAGTATTTGCTGGTCCTGATATAGAGACAGATCAGACAGTTCCAATTAACGTGGTATAAATCAGTTGTTAAATACGTTGATAGCGCCATATTAAACAAACCTGTCAGTTTTAGTGTCCATAATAAAGAAATGTCCTTGTTACAGAGGTAGAATGTGTACGATCCTCACTGTATGAGCTTCGGTCTTGCTCGGACCGAGTGAACTTCCCATAATAAGGAAGTGTCTGTCTCATTGGAGTGTACGTAACAAGACTGAAGAGGTTCGGCTATACTGAAATATTATCAGTTAGAGCGAGTTTGAGAGTTGAATGACTAGATGACAGCTGTGAAACAATGGTCTCAAAGTCCGTTGTTCCTAAACTGATGCGGGGGGGGGGGGCAGTCCCTATAATGGCCTATGCGGGGAGGCTCCCCCGAAAGGGGTACCTTTTTCAGGCTTCAGGTATATAAAAGAGTAGGGATTTCACGAGCTGAAGCTTATGAAAGGATAGGGAAATCTGTCATTTAGGTACTTAAAAGGGCCTTTAATTAAAATATTTCGATTAGATAATAATATTGATTTTTGGTTAACATCTCTACCGGTAATACTGTTCTCCCCTAATATCGTTCTGCCATTAACTGCATTCCAATGGTTTAGAAAAGGGATGCAGTGTTCTAAAGTAGGTAATGTGAAAGGGGTAACATTTTTCAATGGACGGTATACGAATGGGTTACCTTTTTGGTCACAAATGGTAAATAAAAGAGTAAGCTGGTAAGGGGTTGGACCTCGGGGCGGAGCGTCCCCATATAAAACTTTATTGAGTAGCCCCCCCCCCCCCCGGGACTGATGCTAGCCATTATGGAGAGTGCAAACTATGTTTACACAAAAAGTTTTTTAACTTGAATTTCAATAACAAGGTCAGCTTTTTTACGATTCAGTTTTTAATTTAACGTTTTGAGCCTTTTATTGAAAATAACTGTCACGCATCTTCTGTAATTATAAGTAAATTGTCTAATTCAACACATCTTTCTCTCTCCATATGCTGCCTGTCTTTTGGTAGGGAACCCTATTTAGAAAAGGGCAATTAATGGACCTGTAGCATGAGCCAAGCTAGTCGGCAACTTCAAGGGCTTTGCACGAGCACGTTAATCACGCTCAAAGACAGAGGCCTAGGAAACAGGCTATAAAGCAACTTGGAAATGATATCAGTGCTAAATAAAGCAGTTGTAGTTACCTTTATCTTGATTGGGTCTCAGACGAATCCTAAGAGTATAGCTCCGGTGTGGAGCCAGCTTGTGGAAGGATGCTCTCCATTGCACTTTAACCAAAATCTCGAGGCCTTCATCACACTCTTGTATCCTCGTAAGCAGTATGGAGCGTCGAAACGTTTTCAATCGGTTTCCGAAACTTGGTGTTTGATCGAGACCTTCCTCCAGTGTACAGCCGTTTGTGTTACAGTAGGCAAACATTTTCCTATCAGCCACGGCGGTGTCCCAGAGTTCTACTTCATGAACTCGTTTCCATGGCAAGATGTTGTTCAAGTAGCTGGTCAGGTTAACATCAGCGCCAACTTGGGTCCAAATGCCTATGATAGTAAGAAAACGTTTATAGCAAGAAACTTTCTTAAATAATTTCCTGCTCATTTTAGAGAAAGTGGCCACAATAAGTCGACAAGGGAATGGGCAATGGTGCTTCGCATAGCTTACATTAACCTTTTCTTACTTTAACATTGGGACTGAGTGAAGAGGCCGCCGGTTTATTTTTGCGTGCGCTCAAATGTGTCGTCATTCTCTGTTAAATTTATTCCCTATTGTGCGTTACTTCTTTAATAATGATGCCACGATCAAAATGAAACGTCGTTCCCATTCCCCATCTATCGTATAATGTAAGCTGATAGCCTTTCAGTGGAGAGCCAATGAGAGCGTACGTTTTAAATAAAGGGCAAACAGCGCCCAACTTACATTCCAGAGACAAATCGAGCTTGACTGGCTGAGAGCGAACAGGCTTCTTAGTGTGAACAGTGCACACCAGTTCAACATTACCACTCGTTGTTTTGCGCGGTGAACGCTCGATAAGCAAGGTTCCATTGGAGATGCCCAGAACTTTCATCCCCTCTATTGACGCATTTACTACACCGCATTCTAGACTTCTGTTGCATAGAGCGACCAGGACCCCTTGCTTGTTATTATGAACCCAGTGCCATTCGAGCTCGCTGTTTTGATCGGCGTTTTCGAGTGCCTCGCATTTTAGGTTTAAGACTTTATTAGGACAGTGCTGTCGTGTTGTAACATATCCTGAAAAAATAAATGAAGGCATATGCTAGACCCTCCAACTAATTAATTAATAAATTAATAAAAAAATAAAAAAGTTCACCTAGCGTGTCACATAAGTGTCTTAACTAAGGCAGAATGGCAGGTAAATTGCATGGCGAATTGTGTAAGAGGCGAATGCCTGTGACTCTGGCTAATTAACGTGACAAGAACCACATATTGATATTCAACTATCTGAATTAGAAGAGGTTTTTAAAAAACTACAGGATGTAAGAGCGTTTCGTTGTTGTAACTGTCGAGACATCCACACACCAGGTTGGCGGTTTGGTGCATTGTTGCTGAAAACTTGAAGCTGTATGTATCACGCGGCATGATGAAGATGAGTGCGATTTTTACAGTGTTATAGGGCAGAAAAAAAAGGCTTGTTTTGAAAAATGACATCTTCAAAAATAAACCCGCTCAGTTGCCATCGTGGCTTTTATTTTCTATGCATCGTAATTTGCGACTTATTTCAGAATTATGGGCCTATAGTACTCAATGGCTTTTATAATATATAGTCGACAGTGACTGTTTTAACCGGAACAGAGACAAGGCAATAATCCACAAGTAACTGAATGCCCGACCCAGGAATTGAAGTAAATAACAATGAATGAAAGAAGGGAAAACGGAAAAGCCTTCTGAGCGTAGGAATTTTTTCCTTGTATAGTACATATTGCAGGATGTCGCAAAATCAGGGGAATTTCCCGAATAACTGATATTGCGATTTCCTGTTTAGAAGAATAAGCCACGTAAGCAAAACAGCAGTTCTAAGTGTGGATAGCGGTAACGTTATTAATACTTCGACATATTAAACGTGAACATAGAAGACGTAATCGTCTAATCTTGCATTATGCTTATGCTGGTGACGTCCAATATCGCAATAATTAGAAAATAATACAGATGCTGGTCGCGAGTGTCGACTACAGTTACACGGTATCGATTACTTTGTTATCTGAATCGTTCGACCCTGAATTGGTTTTCTTACCTGCTGTGAAGAGAAATAGTTTTCCTGTGGATAGAATGCAAAATAAAAACAAATTAAACTGTAATTATCAGGCAAGTCTAGAGAATTTGCTCAAGGAGACGATCCTTAAGGTTTAATAAATGTAAGCTTGCATTTGAAAAGTTTGTATCTGAACCACAGTTAAAGAAATTTATGGAGGCCTTTATTGAAAAAAAAGTTTGAATTATGAGACTCAAAAGTAATTAGGTTTTTTAAGTCTTTATCAGCACCGCTTATTTCCCCTCAAATATTGAGCGGTGAACATCGAAACTGCTCACTCAAAAGTGAAAGCGTTTCTTGTCACTTGAAATTTGAAGTCAATGTTCCAAATAAGGCTACTTTATAAAAAGATTTTGAAACAAAAAGATTTTATGTGTTTTTGGCGACAACGAGTTTCTATATTTGCAAAGAATTCCCGGTCAAGAGATAGACTAGTGCTGTAGAGGCGTTCATGGCTCAGTGGTCATGATTGGTACCGAATAAACCTTTCACTTACAAATTACCATCATTTCCACTATTTGATCTAGTGACATATAAAATGCCCTTGGGCAATCTCTGACGGGTTCTTCCCATCTCGTTTTAGCACAGAGTAAGACTGCATCGAAAGAGAAAATAAATGTAAACTGGGCAGTGGCTGAATATCAACGCAATACTTTTGAATTGCGAGGAAGGTTTAAGTAGAAAATAAAGTGAGCTTTTGTCTTTTGCCCATCTTTAAAACTAGACGAACTTTTTGCAATGTTCGCACAAGTTCATCTCGATGTAAAATGCTTCTCTAGTTGAAAACCTATAAACAAACAGGTTATTGGCTCCCTGTGGAATGGGAAATGGCAGTAGCTTCTCGGACTTACCCTTACATGACGTTGGGCCGTGTTACTAAGTGTTAGATGAAAGGGCGTTCTGCATAGGAAAATGACTAAGCGATTTTTCGGGCCAAAATAAAGAGGAAGCCGTTTTAACAGGGTGACGATAAGGCGGTGCTCCAAAGCAGTAACAATACAAGCGTGATTAAAAAGCGAAATAATCTTATTTACTTAACCCTATCGTGTAACAAATCCGAGTCTAGATCTATTACCATTTAAAAACATAAAACCCTTTCTAAAGCCGTCGGAGAGACGATGAATCATTTAATTGTATAACACGCAGACTTTGGAATCACTATATGATGAGAACGGATTGTATATCCTGAGCACTGATAACGTTTCTAGTAGAGAGGAAGGCTGATTATTTTTTGAGAAACATTACCTAACACAAACTAGGCGACATACAGCTCATAGAAAACAACTTTCCAGCAGTCAAATTCAGACTAGAAGATAAGGACTGTTGTCTTAATAAGAATTTAAGAACGTTTAAACTTTCTTAAGAACGAGTGAATAAATTTAAGTTGCCAAAAGCTGCTGAAAGAAGTAAAAGTCTAAACACTTTTGTCGTTATATACAGGAAAATGGACGGATAAATTTGATACGACAAACTCCTTCCTTGTTGAGTTCATGATTGAACGACGTTTCCGTCTAGGATGTTGTTTTTTTTTGTCTCTAATGCGAATTTCGCAAATAAAGATTTTCTTTACTTGCCCCAGATTATTAGCAGTATCAACAAAGCTGAACCAAAATTTATGATTAGAGCTTCTAGAGGTAGACGCCTATATGCTGTGAGTAACAACCGTGAGAGGAAGAATACTTTCTGCAAGGAAAAAGTCGGAAACTGCTTTGTCATCAAAAGCAAATTTCCCGCGGTTAAGTTCTTTTTCTGAATCAATTATCGTCACCTACAAAACCGATTTGCGTAAGTTTCCGTTTTGCTTCTCTTCAGGTATAAATAGCAATTTTTGTTCCAGCAAAGTGCTACCGAGAAGCAAGTCAGTGTTTAAATAAACTGAATAATGAGACACTTTCGTTTTTGGGAAAAAGATGTAAAAGCATAAATAAAAGATCGTAACTCCAAGAGAACGAGGCTGCATCTACCTGTATAAAAAGCCCCTTAACATATCCGAAGACCAGTTTTTAATGTTACATTTTAAATCATGTAATTTATTATTAGATAATAAATTTAAATCATGTAATTTGTTATTAGAGAGGATTTTTGAAGTTTGTAAAACGCTTTTGATCATATGTGAATGTAAAAAGCGCTATAGAAGTATTAAACATTATTATTATTATTATTATTATTATTATTATTTTGATACTAGGCTGTTAGACTTATCATCCTTCCCAGTTTTACGCTTGATAGTTGGGTCTTATATCACTTTCAAACTTTGAGAAACAACATACCTTTGTTCTGGGGCTATTTACCGAATGCGGAATACGGAAATACAAAAAGCATTGACTTA
>CAXHKT010000367.1:28652-188879 GCA_964017195.1 Siderastrea radians
GGTTGAATTTTCCAGGAAAAGAAAAGATTGAAATTATGGATAGATTGGCTATAATCAAAGGTCAAAAACATGTTAAAACGACGGTTGGATTTTCCAGCTCAAGAAGCCTTTGAAAGTATAGATAGGTTAGCTATAATCCATGGCCAAACAATTGTTAAAACAACGGTTGGATTTTTCAGTTAAAGGAAAGATTGAAGCTATGCATGGATTGGCTATAATTAAAGGCCAAAAAATTGTTAAACGAACGGTCGGATTTTCCAGGAAAAGAAACTATTGAAACTAAGGACAGATCAGCTATAATCCAAGGCCAAACAATTGTTGAATCAACGGTTGCATTTTCCAGGAACAGAAGGAATGGAAACTATTGATAGATTGGCTATAACCAAAGGCCAAAAAAGTGTTCAAACAACGGTTGAATTTTTTAGGAAAAGAAAAGATTGAAAATATGGATAAATTAGGAATAATTCAAGGCCAAAATATTGTTGAAACAACGGTTGAATTTTCAAGGAAAAGAAAAGATTGAAAATATGGAAGGATTGGCTATAATCAAAGGTCAAAAAATTGTTGAACCGAACGTTGGATTTTCCTGGAAAAGAAAAGATCGAGACTATGGATAGATTGCTTATAATCCAAGGCCAAAAACTTGTTAAAACGACGGTTGGATTTTCCAGTTCGAGAAGCCATTGAAAGTATGGATAGGTTAGCTATAATCCACGGCCAAACAATTGTTGAAACAACGGTTCGATTTTTCAGTTAAAGGAAAGATTGAAGCTATGGATGGATTGCCTATAATTAAAGGCCAGAAAAATGTTAAACGAACTTTCGGATTTTTGAGGAAAAGAAACTATTGAAACTAAGGACAGATTGGCTATAATCCAAGGCCAAAAACTTGTTGAATCAACGGTTGCATTTTCCAGGAACAGAAAAGATGGTAGTTATTGATAGATTGGCTATAACCCAAGGCCCAAAAATTGCTCAAGCAACGGTTGAATTTTTTAGGAAAAGAAAAGATTGCAAATATGGATAAATTAGGAATAATTCAAGGCCAAAATATTGTTGAAACAACGGTTGAATTTTCCAGGAAAAGAAAAGATTGAAATTATGGATAGATTGGCTATAATCAAAGGTCAAAATATTGTTGAACCAAACGTGGGATTTTCCTGGAAAAGAAAAGATTGAAACTATGGATAGATTGGCTATAATCCAAGGCCAAACACTTGTTAAAACGACGGTTGGATTTTCCAGTTCAAGAAGCCATTGAAAGTATCGATAGGTTAGCTATAATCCATGGCCAAACAATTGTTGAAACAACGGTTGGATTTTTCAGTTAAAGGAAAGATTGAAGCTATGGATGGATTGGCTATAATTAAAGGCCAAAAAATTTTTAGACGAACGGTCGGATTTTCCAGGAAAAGAAACTATTGAAACTAAGGACAGATTGGCTATAATCCAAGGCCAAAAAATTGTTGAATCAACGGTTGCGTTTTCCAGGAACAGAAAAAATGGAAACTATTGATAGATTTGCTATAACTTAAGGCCAAAACATTGTTGAAACAACGGTTGAATTTTTTAGGAAAAGAAAAGATTGAAAATATGGATAAATTAGGATTTAATGCAAGGCCAAAATATTGTTGAAACAACGAATGAATTTTCCAGGAAAAGAAAAGATTGAAATTATGGATGGATTGGCTATAATCGAAGGTCAAAATATTGTTGAACCAAACGTTGGATTTTCCTGGAAAAGAAAAGATTAAAACTATGGATAAATTAGGATTTAATGCAAGGCCAAAATATTGTTGAAACAACGAATGAATTTTCCAGGAAAAGAAAAGATTGAAATTATGGATGGATTGGCTATAATCCAAGGCCAAAAACTTGTTAAAACGACGGTTGGATTTTCCAGTTCAAGAAGCCATTGAAAGTATGGATAGGTTAGCTATAATCCATGGCCAAACAATTGTTGAAACAACGGTTGGATTTTTAAGTTAAAGGAACGATTGAGGTTATGGATGGATTGGCTATAATTGAAGGCCAAAAAATTGTTAATCCAACGGTCGGATTTTCCAGGAATAGAAACTATTGAAACAAAGGACAGATTGGCTATAATCTAAGGCCAAAAAATTGTTGAGTCAACAATTGAATTTTCAAGGAAAAGAAAAGATTGAAATTATGGATGGATTGGCTATAATCAAAGGTGAAAAAATTGTTGAACGAAACGTTGGATTTTCCAGGAAAAGAAAAGATTGAAACTATGGATAGATTGGCTATAATCCAAGGCCAAAAACTTGTTAAAACGACGGTTGGATTTTCCAGTTCAAGAAGCCAATGAAAGTATGGATAGGTTAGCTATAATCCATGGCCAAACAATTGTTGAAACAACGGTTGGATTTTTCAGTTAAAGCAAAGATTGAACTTATGGATGGATTGGCTATAAGCCTTGGCCAAAAAAAATTGTTGAAGCAACCGTTAGATTTTCCAGATGAAGAAAAGATTGAAACTATGGATAGATTGACTATAATCCAAGGACAGAACATTGTTGAAAAAACGGTTGGATTTTTCAGTAAAAGAAAAGATTGAAACTATATATAGATTGGCTATAATCGAACGTAAAAACAATTGTTGAACCAACGGTTGGATTTTCCAGGAAAAGAAAAGATTGAAACTATGGATAGATTGGCTATTATCTAAGGCAAATATTTTTGAAACAACGGTTAGATTTTCCAGTTATAGAACTGATAAAAACTATGGAGAGATTAGCTATAATCCAAAGCCAAAAACTTGTTGAAACAGCGGTTGGATTTTTCAGGAAAAGAAAAGAAGGAAACTATGGATAGCTTGGCAATAATCCAAGGTCCAAAAATTGTTGAAACGACGATTGGATTTTCCAGTTGAAGAAAAGATTGAAACTATGGATGGATTGGCTATTATCAAAGGGCAAAAATTTGTTGAGCGAACGGTCAGATTTTCCAGGAAAAGTAACTATTGAAACTAAGCACAGATTGGCTATAATCCAAGGCCAAAAACGTGTTGAATCAACGGTTGCCTTTTCCAGGAACAGAAAAGATAAAAAGCTATTGATAGATTGGCCATAACCCAAGGCCAAAAAATTGTTCAAACAACTGGTTGAATTTTTTAGGAAAAGAAAAGATTGAAAATATTTATAAATTAGGATACAATTCAACGCCAAAATATTGTTGAAACAACGGTTGGATTTTTCAGTTAAAGGAAAGATTGAAGCTATGGATGGATTGGCTATAATCAAAGGCCAAAAAAATTGTTGAAACAACCGTTAGATTTTCCAGGAAAAGAAAAGATTGAAACTATGGATAGATTGGCTATAATCCAAGGCCAAAAACTTGTTAAAACGACGGTTTTATTTTCCAGTTCAAGAAGCCATTGAAAGTATGGATAGGTTAGCTGTAATACATGGCCAAAAAATTGTTGAAACAACGGTTGGATTTTTCAGTTAAAGGAAAGATTGAAGCTGTGGATGGATTGGCTATAATTAAGGGCCAAAAAATTGTTAAACGAACGGTCGGATTTTCCAGGAATAGAAACTATTGAAACTAAGGACAGATTGGCTATAATCCAAGGCCAAAAAATTGTTGAATCAACGGTTGCATTTTCCAGGAACAGAAAAGATGGAAACTATTGATAGATTTGCTATAACCCAAGGCCAAAAAATTGTTGAAACAACGGTTGAATTTTTTAGGAAAAGAAAAGATTGAAAATATGGATAAATTAGGAATAATTCAAGGCCAAAATATTGTTGAAACCACGATTGAATTTTCCAGGAAAAGAAAAAAATGACATTATGGATGGATTGGCTATAATCAAAGGTCTCAAAATTGTTGAACCAAACGTTGGATTTTCCTGGAAAAGAAACGATTGAAACTTGTCAAAACGACGGTTGGATTTTCCAGTTCAAGAAGCCATTGAAAGTATGGATAGGTGAGCTGTAATCCATGGCCAAACAATTGTTGAAACAACAGTTGGATTTTTCAGTTAAAGAAAAGATTGAAGCTATGGATGGATTGGCTATAATCAAAGGCCAAAAAAAATTGTTGAAACAACCGTTAGATTTTCCAGTTGAAGAAAAGATTGAAACTATGACAGATTTGCAATAATCCAAAGCGAAATGATAGTTGAAACAACGGTTGGATTTTCGAGGAAAAGAAAAGATTGAAACTATAGATAGATTAACTATAATCGAACGCAAAAACAATTGTTGAACCAACGGTTGGATTTTCCAGGAAAAGAAAAGATTGAAACTATGGATAGCTTGGCTATAATCGTAGGCCAACATACTGTTGAAACAACGGTTAGTTTTTCCAGTTGAAGAACTGATAAAAACTATGGAGAGATTGGCTATAATCCAAAGCCAAAAAATTGTTGAAACAGCGGTTGGATTTTTCAGGAGAAAAAAAAGGAAACTATGGATAGCTTGGCAATAATCCAAGGTCAAAAAATTGTTGAAACGACGATTGGATTTTCCAGTTGAAGAAAAGATTGAAACTATGGATAGATTGGCTATAATCAAAGGTCAAAAAATTGTTGAACCAAACGTTGGATTTTCCTGGAAAAGAAACGATTGAAACTTGTCAAAACGACGGTTGGATTTTCCAGTTCAAGAAGCCATTGAAAGTATGGATAGGTGAGCTGTAATCCATGGCCAAACAATTGTTGAAACAACGGTTGGATTTTTCAGTTAAAGAAAAGATTGAAGCTATGGATGGATTGGCTATAATCAAAGGCCAAAAAAATTGTTGAAACAACCGTTAGATTTTCCAGTTGAAGAAAAGATTGAAACTATGGATAGATTGGCTATAATCCAAGGCCAAAACATTGTTGAAACATCGGTTGGATTTTTCAGTAACAGAATAGATTGAAACTATGACAGATTTGCTATAATCCAAATCCAAATTATAGTTGAAACAACGGTTGGATTTTCGAGGAAAAGAAAAGATTGAAACTATAGATAGATTAGCTATAATCGAACGCAAAAACAATTGTTGAACCAACGGTTGGATTTTCCAGAAAAAGAAAAGATTGAAACTATGGATAGATTGGCTATAATCCTAGGCCAACATACTGTTGAAACAACGGTTAGATTTTCCAGTTGAAGAACTGATAAAAACTATGGAGAGATTGGCTATAATCCAAAGCCAAAAAATTGTTGAAACAGCGGTTGGATTTTTCAGGAGAAAAAAAAGGAAACTATGGATAGCTTGGCAATAATCCAAGGTCAAAAAATTGTTGAAACGACGATTGGATTTTCCAGTTGAAGAAAAGATTGAAACTATGGATAGATTGGCTATAATCCAAAGCCAAAAAATTGTTGAAACAACGATTAGATTTTCGATAGATTGGCTATAATCCAAGGCCAAAATATTGTTGAAACAATGGTTAGATATTGCAGTTGAAGAAAAGATTCAAACTATGGATAGATTGGCTATAATCTAAGGCCAAAAGATTGTTGAAACAATGGTTAGATATTCCAGTTGAAGAAAAGATTGAAACTATGGATAGAGTGGATTTAATCCAAGGCAAATATTTTTGAAACGACGGTTAGAGTTTCCAGTTCAAGAAAAGATTGAAACTTTGGAGAGATTTGCTATAATCCATGGCCAAAAAATTGTTGAAACAACAGTTGGAGTTTCCAGTTGAAGAAAAGGTTGAAACTATGGATAGATTTGCTATAATCCAAGGCCAAAATATTGTTGAATTAACGGTTGGATTTTCCAGGAAAAGAAACGATCGAAGCTATAGATAGTGTGGCTATAATCCTAGGCCAAAATATTGTTGAAACAACGGTTGAATTTTCCAGGAAAAGAAAAGATTGAAACTATGGATAGATTGGCCATAGTCAAAGGCAATATTGTTGAAACAACGGTTAGATTTTTTAAGTTATAGGAAAGATTGAAAGTATGGATAACTTGGCAATATTCCAAAACCGAAAAATTGTTCAAACAACGATTGGATTTTTCAGTTGAAGAAACCATTGAAACTATGGATAGATAGGCTATAATCGAAGGCCCAAAAATTGTTGAAACAACGGTTGAATTTTCCAGCAAAAGAAAAGCTTAAAACTATGGATAGATTGGCTATAATCCAAGGTCCAAAAATTGTTGTAAAAACGGTTGGATTTTCCAGGAAAAGAAAAGAATGACACTGTATATTGATAGGCTCTAATCCTAGGCCAATATACTGTTGAAACAAAGGTTAGATTTTCCAGTTGAAGAACTGATTAAAACTATGGAGAGATTGGCTATAATCCAAAGCCAAGAAATTGTTGAAACAGCGGTTGGATTTTCCAGGAAAAGAAAAGAAGGAAACTATGGATAGCTTGGCAATAATCCAAGGTCAAAAAATTGTTGAAACGACGATTGGATTTTCCAGTTGAAGAAAAGATTGAAACTATGGATGGATTGGCTATAATCAAAGGCCAAAAAATTGTTGAAACAGCGGTTAGAATTTCCAGTTGAAGAAAAGATTGAAACTATAGATAGATTGGCTATAATCAAAATGCAGAAAATTGTCAAACGAACGGTCAGATTTTCCAGGAAAAGAAACTATTGAAACTAAGGACAGATTGGCTATAATTCAAGGCCTAAAAATTGTTGAATCAACGGTTGCATTTTCCAGGAACAGAAAAGATGGAAACTATTGATAGATTTGCTATAACTTAAGGCCAAAACATTGTTGAAACAACAGTTGAATTTTTTAGGAAAAAGAAAAGATTGAAGATATGAATAAATTAGGAATAATTCAAGGCCAAAATATTGTTGAAACAACGGTTGAATTTTCCAGGAAAAGAAAAAATTGAAATTATGGATGGATTGGCTATAATCAAAGGTCAAAAAATTGTTGAACAAACGTTTGATTTTGCTGGAAAAGAAAAGATAGAAACTATGGATAGCTTAGCTATAATCCATGGCCAAACAATTGTTGAAACAACGGTTGGATTTTTCAGTTAAAGGAAAAATTGAAGCTATGGATGGATTGGCTATAATCAAAGGCCAAAAAAATTGTTGAAACAACCGTTAGATTTTCCAGTTGAAGAAAAGATTGAAACTATGGATAGATTGGCTATAATCCAAGGCCAAAACATTGTTGAAACATCGGTTGGATTTTTCAGTAACAGAATAGATTGAAACTATGACAGATTTGCTATAATCCAAATCCAAATTATAGTTGAAACAACGGTTGGATTTTCGAGGAAAAGAAAAGATTGAAACTATAGATAGATTAGCTATAATCGAACGCAAAAACAATTGTTGAACCAACGGTTGGATTTTCCAGAAAAAGAAAAGATTGAAACTATGGATAGATTGGCTATAATCCTAGGCCAACATACTGTTGAAACAACGGTTAGATTTTCCAGTTGAAGAACTGATAAAAACTATGGAGAGATTGGCTATAATCCAAAGCCAAAAAATTGTTGAAACAGCGGTTGGATTTTTCAGGAGAAAAAAAAGGAAACTATGGATAGCTTGGCAATAATCCAAGGTCAAAAAATTGTTGAAACGACGATTGGATTTTCCAGTTGAAGAAAAGATTGAAACTATGGATAGATTGGCTATAATCCAAAGCCAAAAAATTGTTGAAACAACGATTAGATTTTCGATAGATTGGCTATAATCCAAGGCCAAAATATTGTTGAAACAATGGTTAGATATTGCAGTTGAAGAAAAGATTCAAACTATGGATAGATTGGCTATAATCTAAGGCCAAAAGATTGTTGAAATAATGGTTAGATATTCCAGTTGAAGAAAAGATTGAAACTATGGATAGAGTGGATTTAATCCAAGGCAAATATTTTTGAAACGACGGTTAGAGTTTCCAGTTCAAGAAAAGATTGAAACTTTGGAGAGATTTGCTATAATCCATGGCCAAAAAATTGTTGAAACAACAGTTGGAGTTTCCAGTTGAAGAAAAGGTTGAAACTATGGATAGATTTGCTATAATCCAAGGCCAAAATATTGTTGAATTAACGGTTGGATTTTCCAGGAAAAGAAACGATCGAAGCTATAGATAGTGTGGCTATAATCCTAGGCCAAAATATTGTTGAAACAACGGTTGAATTTTCCAGGAAAAGAAAAGATTGAAACTATGGATAGATTGGCCATAGTCAAAGGCAATATTGTTGAAACAACGGTTAGATTTTTTAAGTTATAGGAAAGATTGAAAGTATGGATAACTTGGCAATATTCCAAAACCGAAAAATTGTTCAAACAACGATTGGATTTTTCAGTTGAAGAAACCATTGAAACTATGGATAGATAGGCTATAATCGAAGGCCCAAAAATTGTTGAAACAACGGTTGAATTTTCCAGCAAAAGAAAAGCTTAAAACTATGGATAGATTGGCTATAATCCAAGGTCCAAAAATTGTTGTAAAAACGGTTGGATTTTCCAGGAAAAGAAAAGAATGACACTGTATATTGATAGGCTCTAATCCTAGGCCAATATACTGTTGAAACAAAGGTTAGATTTTCCAGTTGAAGAACTGATTAAAACTATGGAGAGATTGGCTATAATCCAAAGCCAAGAAATTGTTGAAACAGCGGTTGGATTTTCCAGGAAAAGAAAAGAAGGAAACTATGGATAGCTTGGCAATAATCCAAGGTCAAAAAATTGTTGAAACGACGATTGGATTTTCCAGTTGAAGAAAAGATTGAAACTATGGATGGATTGGCTATAATCAAAGGCCAAAAAATTGTTGAAACAGCGGTTAGAATTTCCAGTTGAAGAAAAGATTGAAACTATAGATAGATTGGCTATAATCAAAATGCAGAAAATTGTCAAACGAACGGTCAGATTTTCCAGGAAAAGAAACTATTGAAACTAAGGACAGATTGGCTATAATTCAAGGCCTAAAAATTGTTGAATCAACGGTTGCATTTTCCAGGAACAGAAAAGATGGAAACTATTGATAGATTTGCTATAACTTAAGGCCAAAACATTGTTGAAACAACAGTTGAATTTTTTAGGAAAAAGAAAAGATTGAAGATATGAATAAATTAGGAATAATTCAAGGCCAAAATATTGTTGAAACAACGGTTGAATTTTCCAGGAAAAGAAAAGATTGAAATTATGGATGGATTGGCTATAATCAAAGGTCAAAAAATTGTTGAACAAACGTTTGATTTTGCTGGAAAAGAAAAGATAGAAACTATGGATAGCTTAGCTATAATCCATGGCCAAACAATTGTTGAAACAACGGTTGGATTTTTCAGTTAAAGGAAAGATTGAAGCTATGGATGGATTGGCTATAATCAAAGGCCAAAAAAATTGTTGAAACAACCGTTAGATTTTCCAGGAAAAGAAAAGATTGAAACTATGGATAGATTGGCTATAATCCAAGGCCAAAACATTGTTGAAACAACGGTTGGATTTTTCAGTAAAAGAATAGATTGAAACTATGGACAGATTTGCTATAATCCAAAGCGAAATAATAGTTGAAACAACGGTTGGATTTTCCAGGAAAAAAAAAGATTGAAACTATAGATAGATTGGCTATAATCGAACGCAAAAACAATTGTTGAACCAACCGTTGGATTTTCCAGGAAAAGAAAAGATTGAAACTATGGATAGATTGGCTATAATCCTAGGCCAACATACTGTTGAAACAACGGTTAGATTTTCCAGTTGAAGAACTGATAAAAACTATGGAGAGATTGGCTATAATCCAAAGCCAAAAAATTGTTGAAACAGCGGTTGGATTTTTCAGGAAAAGAAAAGAAGGAAACTATGGATAGCTTGGCAAAAATCCAAGGTCCAAAAATTGTTGAAACGACGATTGGATTTTCCAGTTGAAGAAAAGATTGAAAGTATGGATAGATTGGCTATAATCAAAGGGCAAAAAATTGTTGAAACAATGGTTAGATATTCCAGTTGAAGAAAAGATTGAAACTATGGATGGATTGGCTATAATCAGAGGCCAAAAAATTGTTAAACGAACAGTCGGATTTTCCAGAAAAGAAACTATTGAAACTAAGGACAGATTGGCTATAATGAAAGGTCAAAAAATTGTTGAAACAATGGTTAGATATTCCAGTTGAAGAAAAGATTGAAATTATGGATAGATTGGCTATAATCAAAGGGCAAAAAATTGTTGAAACAACGGTTAGATTTTCGTTAGATTGGCTATAATCCAAGGCCAAAATATTGTTGAAACAATTTTTAGATATTGCAGTTGAAGGAAAGATGGAAACTATGGATAGATTGGTAACAATCCAAGGCCAAAATATTGTTGAAACAATGGTTAGATATTCCAGTTGAAAAAAAGATTGAAACTTTGGAGAGATTTGCTATAATCCATGGCCAAAAAATTGTTGAAACAACAGTTGGAGTTTCCAGTTGAAGAAAAGGTTGAAACTATGGATAGATTGGCTATAATCCAAGGCCAAAAATATTGTTGAATTAACGGTTGGATTTTCCAGGAAAATAAACGATCGAAGCTATAGATAGTGTGGCTATAATCCAAGGCCAAAATATTGTTGAAACAACGGTTGAATTTTCCAGGAAAAGAAAAGATTGAAACTATGGATAGACTGGCTATAGTCAAAGGCCAAAATATTTTTGAAACAACGGTTGGATTTTCCCGGGAAAGAAGACATTGAAAGTATGGATAGATTGGCCATAGTCAAAGGCCAAAATATTGTTGAAACAACGGTTAGATTTTTTAAGTTATAGGAAAGATTGAAAGTATGGATAACTTGGCAATATTCCAAAACGGAAAAATTATTCAAAGAACGGTTGGATTTTCCAGTTGAAGAAACCATTGAGACTATGGATAGATAGGCTATAATCGAACGCCCAAAAACTGTTGAAACAACGGTTGAATTTTCCAGGAAAAGAAAAGATTGAAAATATGGATAGATTGGTTATAGTCAAAGGCGAAAATATTTTTAAGACAACGGTTGGATTTTTCAGGAAAGGAAAAGATTGAATCTATGGATAGATTGGCTATAATCCAAGGTCAAAAAATTGTTGAAAAAAAGGTTGGAATTTCCAGGAAAAGAAAAGAATGACACTGTGGATTGATAGGCTATAATCCAAGGACAAAATGTTGTTAAAACAACGGTTAGATTTTTCAGTTGTAGAGAAAATTGAAACTATGGATAGATTGGCTGCAATCCAAGCCAAACAAATCGTTGAACCAACGGTTGGATTTTCGAGGAAAAGAAAAGATTGAAACTATGGATCGATTTTATATAATCCAAGTGTACAATATTATTGAACAACTGTTAAATTTTCCAGTTGAAGAAAAGATTGAAACTATGGAAAGATTGGCTGTAAGCCAGGGCCAAAAAATTGTTGAAACAACGGGTGGATTTTCCAGGAAAAGAAACTATTGAAACTAAGGACAGATTGGCTATAATCCAAGGTCAAAAAATTGTTGATAAATTGGCAATAATTCAACAGAATTATTGCCAATTTATCCATATTTTCAAACTTTTCTTTTCCTGGAAAATCAACCCGTTGTTTCAACAATTTTTTGGCCTTGGCTTATAGCCAATCTATCCATAGTTTCAATCTTTTCTTTTTCTGGAAAATCCAACCGCTGTTTCAACAATTTTTTTTCAACCGTTGAAACAACGGTTGAATTTTTTAGGAAAAGAAAAGATTGAAAATATGGATAAATTAGGAATAATTCAAGGCCAAAATATTGTTGAAACAATGGTTAGATTTTTCGAGGAAAGAAAAGATTGAAACTATGGATAGATTGGCTATAAGCCAAAGCCAAAATATTGTTGATTCAACGGTTGTTTTTTCTAGGAAAAGAAACGATTGAAACTATGGATAGATTTGATATAATCCAAGGCCAAAATATTGATGAAAGAACGGTTGGTATTTTAAGGAAAAGAAAAGAAAGGTATTGTTGAAACAACGTTTAGATTTTCCAATTAAATAAAATACTAAAACTATGGATAGATTGAATGTAATCCAAGGTCAAAAACTTGTTGAAACAACGGGTGGATTTTCCAGGAACAGAAAAGATTGAAACTATTGATAGATTGGCTATAATCCAAGGTCAAAAAATCTTGAAAAAACGGTTTGATTTTTGAGGAAAAGAAAAGAATGACACTGTGAATAGATAGGCTATAATCCAAGGCCAAATTGATGTTGAAACAACGGTTACAAACTATAGATAGTTTGGCTGTAATCCGAGGGCAGAAAATTGTTGAGCCAACGGTTGGATTTTCTAGGATAAGAACGATTGAAACTATGGAAAGATTGGCTATAATGAAAGGCCAAAGTATTGTTAAAACAATGGTCAGACTTTCCAGTTGAAGAAAAGAATGAAACTATGGATTGTTTGGCTATATTGAAAGGCCAAAAAATTGTTAAAGCAACGGGTGGATTTTCCAGGAAAAGAAAAGATTGAAAATATGGAAAAATTGGCAATAATTGAAAAAAAAATTGTTGAACCAACGGTTCGATTTTCCAAAAAAAGAAGAGATTGAAACTATGGATAGATTGGCTGAAATCCAAAGCCAAAATATTGTTCAAGCAACGGTTGGTATTTTCAGGAAAAGAAAAGATTGAAATTTTGTAGAAACTAGCAATAATTCAAGGCAAAAATATTGTTTACACAACGGTTCGATTTTCCAGGAACAGAAAAGATTCAAACTATGGATAGGTTGGCGGCTATAACCCAAGGTCAAAACATTGTTGAAACAACGGTTGGATTTTTCAGTAAAAGAATAGATTGAAACTATGGATAGATTGGCTATAATCCAAGGCCAAAAAATTCTTGAAACAACGGTTGGATTTTTCAGTAAAAGAAAAGATTGAAACTATGGATAGATTTGCTATAATCCAAAGCGAAATAATAGTTGAAACAACGGTTGGATTTTCCAGAAAAGGAAAAGATTGAAACTATGGATAGATTGGCTATAATCCTAGGCCAACATACTGTTGAAACAACAGTTAGATTTTCCAGTTGAAGAACTGATAAAAACTATGGAGAGATTGGCTATAATCCAAAGCCAAAAAATTGTTGTAAAAGTGGTTGGATTTTTCAGGAAAAGAAAAGAAGGAAACTATGGATAGCTTGGCAATAATCCAAGCTCAAAAAATTGTTGAAACGACGATTGGATTTTCCAGTTGAAGAAAAGATTGAAACTATGGATTGATTAACTATAATCAAAGGCCAAAAAATTGTTGAAACAACGGTTAGATTTTCCAGTTGAAGAAAAGATTGAAACTATGGATGGATTGGCTATAATCAAAGGCCAAAAAATTGTAAACGAACGGTCGGATTTTCCAGGAAAAGAAACTATTGAAACTAAGGACAAATTGGCTATAATCCAAGGCCAAAAAACTGTTGAATCAACGGTTGCATTTTCCAGGAACATAAAAGATGGAAATTATTGATAGATTGGCTATAACCCAAGGCCAAAACATTGTTCAAACAACGGTTAAATTTTTTAGGAAAAGAAAAGATTGAAAATATGGATAAATTAGGAATAATTCAAGGAAAAAATATTGTTGAAACAACGGTTGGAATTTCCAGGATAAGAAAAGATTGAAATTAGGGATGGATTGGCTATAATCAAAGATCAAAAAATTGTTGAACCAAACGTTAGATTTTCCAGTTGAAGAAAAGATTGAAACTATGGATAGAGTGGCTATAATCCAAGGCCAAACATGGTTGAAACAACGGTTGGATTTTTCAGTAGAATAAAAGATTGAAACTATGGACAGATTTGCTATAATCCAAAGCGAAATAATAGTTGAAACAACGATTGGTTTTTCCAGGAAAAGAAAAGATTGAAACTATAGATATATTGGCTATAATCAAACGCAAAAACAATTGTTGAGCCAACGGTTGGATTTTCCAGGAAAAGAAGCCATTGAAAGTATGGATAGATTAGCTATAATCCATTGCCAAACAATTGTTTAAACAACGGTTGGATTTTTCAGTTAAAGGAAAGATTGAAACTATGGATAGGTTGGCTATAATCCAAGGCCACAAACTTGTTAAAACGACGGTTGGATTTTCCAGTTCAAGAATCCATTGAAAGTATGGATAGATTAGCTATAATCCACGGCCAAACAATTGTTGAAACAACGGTTGGATTTTTCAGTTAAAGGAAAGAATGAAGCTATGGATGGATTGGCTATAATCAAAGGCCAAAAAAATTGTTCAAACAACCGTTAGATTTTCCAGTTGAAGAAAAAATTGAAACTATGGATAGAGTGTCTATAATCCAAGGCCAAACATTGATGAAACAACGGTTGGATTTTTCAGTTAAAGGAAAGATTGAAGCTATGGATGGATTGGCTATAATCAAAGGCCAAAAAGATTTTTGAAACAACCGTTAGATTTTCCAGTTGAACAAAAGATTGAAACTATGGATAGAGTGGCTATAATCCAAGGCCAAACATTGTTGAAACAATGGTTGGATTTTTCAGTAGAAGAATAGATTGAAACTATGGACAGATTTGCTATAATCCAAAGCGAAATAATAGTTGAAACAACGGTTGGATTTTCCAGGAAAAGAAAAGATTAAAACTATAGATATATTGGCTATAAACGAACCCAAAAACAATTGTTGAACCAACGGTTGGATTTTCCAGGAAAAGAAGCCATTGAAAGTATGGATAGATTAGCTATAATCCATGGCCAAAATATTGTTAAAACATCGGTGGAATTTTCCAGGAAAAGAAAAGATTGAAATTATGAATGGATTGGCTATAATCAAAGGTCAAAAACATGTTAAAACGACGGTTGGATTTTCCAGTTCAAGAAGCCATTGAAAGTATGGATAGGTGTTAGCTATAATCCATGGCCAAACAATTGTTGAAACAACGGTTGGACTTTTCAGTTGAAGGAAAGATTGAAGCTATGGATGGATTGGCTATAATCAAAGGCCAAAAAAATTGTTGAAACAACCGTTAGATTTTCCAGTTGAAGAAAAGATTGAACCTATGGATAGATTGGCTATAATCCAAGGCCAAAACATTGTTGAAACAACGGTTGGATTTTTCAGTAACAGAATAGATTGAAACTATGGACAGATTTGCTATAATCCAAAGCGAAATAATAGTTGAAACAACGGTTGGATTTTCCAGGAAAAGAAAAGATTGAAACTATAGATAGATTGGCTATAATCGAACGCAAAAACAATTGTTGAACCAACGGTTGGATTTTCCAGGAAAAGAAAAGATTGAAACTATGGATAGATTTGCTATAATCCTAGGACAACATACTGTTAAAACAAAGGATAGATTTTCCAGATGAAGAACTAATTAAAACTATGGAGAGATTGGCTATAATCCAAAGCCAAAAAAGTTGTTGAAACAGCGGTTGGATTTTTCAGGGAAAGAAAAGAAGGAAACTATGGATAGCTTGGCAATAATCCAAGGTAAAAAAATTGTTGAAAAAACGGTTAGATTTTCCAGTTAAAGAAAAGATTAAAACTATGGATAGATTGGCTATAATCCAAGGAAAAAAAATTGTTGAAACGATGATTGGAATTTCCAGTTGAAGAAAAGATTGAAACTATGGATGGATTGGCTATAATCAAAAGGCAAAAAACTGTTAAACGAACGGTCGGATTTTCCAGGAAAAGAAACTGTTGAAACTAAGGACAGATTGGCTATAATCCAAGGCCAAAAAATTGTTGAATCAACGGTTGCATTTTCCAGGAACAGAAAAGATGGAAACTATTGATAGATTAGCTATAACTAAAGGCCAAAAAATTGTTCAAACAACGGTTGAATTTTTTAGGAAAAGAAAACATTAAAAATATGGATAAATTAGAAATAATTCAAGGCCAAAATATTGTTGAAACAACGGTTGAATTTTCCAGGAAAAGAAAAAATTGAAATTATGGATGGACTGGTTATAATCAAAGGTCAAAAAATTGTTGAACCAAACGTTGGATTTTCCTGGAAAAGAAAAGATTGAAACTATGGATAGATTGGCTATAATCCAAGGCCAAAAACTTGTTAAAACGACGGTTGGATTTTCCAGTTCAAGAAGCCATTGAAAGTATGGATAGGTTAGCTATAATCCATTTCCAAACAATTGTTGAAACAACGGTTGGATTTTTAAGTTATAGGTAAGATTGAAGTTATGGATGGATTGGCTATAATTAAAGGTCAAAAAATTGTTAACCGAACGGTCGGATTTTCCAGAAAAAGAAACTATTGAAACTAAGGACAGATCGGCTATAATCCAAGGCCAAAAAATTGTTAAATCAACGGTTGCATTATCCAGGAACAGAAAAGATGGACACTATTGATAGATTGGCTATAACCCAAGGCCAAAAAATTGTTCAAAGAACGGTTGAATTTTTTAGAAAAAGAAAAGATTAAAATTTGGATAAATTAGGAATAATTCAACACCAAAACGTTGTTGAAACAACGGTTGGATTTTTCAGTAAAAGAAGCCATTGAAAGCATGGATAGATTAGCTATAATCCATGGCCAAACAATTGTTGAAACAACGGTTGGATTTTTCAGTTAAAAGAAAAAAAAGATTGAAGCTATGGACAGATTTGCTATAATCCAAAGCGAAATAATAGTTGAAACAACGGTTGGATTTTCCAGGAAAAGAAAAGATTAAAACTAGAGATAGATTGGCTATAATCGAAGGCAAAAACAATTGTTGAACCAACGGTTGGATTTTCCAGGAAAAGAAAAGATTGAAACTATGGATAGATTGGCTATAATCCTAGGCCAACATACTGTTGAAACAACGGTTAGATTTTCCAGTTGAAGAACGGATTAAAACTATGGAGAGATTGGCTATAATCCAAAGCCAAAAAATTGTTGAAACAGCGGTTGGATTTTTCAGGAAAAGAAAAGAAGGAAACTATGGATAGCATGGCAATAATCCAAGGTCAAAAAATTGTTGAAAGGACGATTGGATGTTCCAGTTGAAGAAAAGATTGAAACTATGGATGGATTGGCTATAATCCAAGGCCAAAAAATTGTTGAATCAACGGTTGCATTTTCCAGGAACAGAAAAGATGGAAACTATTGATAGATTGGCTGTAACCCAAGGCCAAAAAATTGTTCAAACAACGGTTGAATTTTTAGGAAAAGAAAAGATTGAAAATATGGATAAATTAGGAATAATTCAAGGCCAAAATATTGTTGAAACAACGGTTGAATTTTCCAGGAAAAGAAAAGATTGAAATTATGGATGGATTGGCTATAATGAAAGGTCAAAAAATTGTTGAACCAAACGTTGGATTTTCCTGGAAAAGAAAAGATTGAAACTATGGATAGATTGGCTATAATCCAAGGCCAAAAACTTGTTAAAAGGACGGTTGGATTTTCCAGTTCAAGAAGCCATTGAAAGTATGCATAGGTTAGCTATAATCCATGACCAAACAATTGTTGAAACAACGGTTGGACTTTTCAGTTAAAGGAAAGATTGAAGCTATGGATGGATTGGCTATAATCAAAGGCCAAAAAAGTTGTTGAAACAACCGTTAGATTTTCCAGTTGAAGAAAGGATTGAAACTATGGATAGATTGGCTATAATCCAAGGCCAAAACATTGTTGAAACAACGGTTGGAGGTTTAAGTAAAAGAATAGATTGAAACTATGGAGAGATTTGCTATAATCCAAAGCGAGATAATAGTTGAAACAACGGTTGGATTTTCCAGGAAAAGAAAAGATTGAAACTATAGATAGATTGGCTATAATCGAACGCAGAAACAATTGTTAAGCCAACGGTTGGATTTTCCAGGAAAGAAAAGATTGAAACTATGGATAGATTGGCTATAATCCTATGCCAACATACTGTTGAAACAACGGTTAGATTTCCCAGTTGAAGAACTGATAAAAACTATGGAGAGATTGGCTATAATCCAAAGCCAAAAAATTGTTGAAACAGCGGTTGGATTTTTCAGGAAAAGAAAAGAAGGAAACTATGGATAGCTTGGTAATAATCCAAGGTCAAAAAATTGTTAAAGCGACCATTGGATTTTCCTTTAAAAAAAAACTATTGAAACTAAGGACATATTGGCTTTAATCCAAGGCCAAAAAATTGTTGAATCAACGGTTGCATTTTCCAGGAACAGATTTTCTGGAAACTATTGATAGATTTGCTATAACGTAAGGCCAAAACATTGTTGAAACAACTTTTGAATTTTTTAGGAAAAGAAAAGATTCAAAATATGGATAAATTAGGATATAATTCAAGGCCAAAATATTGTTGAAACAACGGTTGAATTTTCCAGGAAAAGAAAAGATTGAAATTATGGATGGATTGGCTATAATCCAAGGTCAAAAAATTGTTGAACCAAACGTTGGATTTTCCTGGGAAAGAAAAGATTGAAACTATGGATAGATTGGCTATAATCCAAGGCCAAAAACTTGTTAAAACGACGGTTGGAATTTCCAGTTCAAGAAGCCATTGAAAATATGGATAGGTTAGCTATAATCCATGGCCAAACAATTGTTGAAACACTGGGTGGATTTTTCAGTTAAAGGAAAGATTGAAGGTATGGATGGATTGCCTAAAATTAAAGGCCAAAAAATTGTTAAACGAACGGTCGGATTTTCCAGGAAAAGAAACTATTGAAACTAAGAACAGATTGGTTATAATCCAAGGCTAAAAAATTGTTAAATCAACGGTTGCATTTTCCAGGAACAGAAAAGTGGAAACTATTGATAGATTTGCTATAACCCAAGGCCAAAAAATTGTTCAAACAACAGTTGAATTTTTTAGGAAAAGAAAAGATTGAAAATATGGATAAATTAGGAATAATTCAAGGCAAAAATATTGTTGAAACAACGGTTGAATTTTCCAGGAAAAGAAAAGATTGAAACTATGGATAGATTGGCTATAATCCTAGGCCAACATACTGTTGAAACAACGGTTAGATTTTCCAGTTGAAGAACTGATAAAAACTATGGAGAGATTGGCTATAATCCAAAGCCAAAAAATTGTTGAAACAGCGGTTGCATTTTTCAGGAAAATGAAAAGAAGGAAACTATGGATAGCTTGGCAATAATCCAAGGTCAAAAAATTGTTAAAACGACCATTGGATTTTCCAGTTGAAGAAAAGATTGAAACTATGGATGGATTGGCTATAATCAAAGGCCAAAAAAATGTTGAATCAACGGTTGCATTTTCCAGGAACAGAAAAGATGGAAACTATTAATAGATTGGCTATAACCCAAGGCCAAAAAATTGTTCAAACAACCATTGAAATTTTAAGGAAAAGAAAAGATTGAAAATATGGATAAATTAGGAATAACTCAACGCCAAAATATTGTTGAAACAACGGTTGAATTTCCAGGAAAAGAAAACATTGAATTTATGGATGGATGGGCTATAATCAAAGGTCTAAAAATTGTTGAACCAAACGTTGGATTTTCCTGGAAAAGAAAAGATTGAAACTATGGATAGATTGGCTATAATCCAAGGCCAAAAACTTGTTAAAATGACGGTTGGAATTTCCAGTTCGAGAAGCCATTGAAAGTATGGATAGGTGAGCTATAATCCATGGCCAAACAATTGTTGAAACACCGGGTGGATTTTTCAGTTAAAGGAAAGATTGAAGGTATCGATGGATTGCCTAAAATTAAAGGCCAAAAAATTGTTAAACGAACGGTCGGATTTTCCAGGAAAAGAAACTATTGAAACTAAGGACAGATTGGCTATAATCCAAGGCCAAAAAATTGTTAAATCAACGGTTGCATTTTCCAGGAACAGAAAAGTGGAAACTATTGATAGATATGCTATAACCCAAGGCCAAAATATTGTTCAAACAACAGTTGAATTTTTTAGGAAAAGAAAACATTGAAAATATGGATAAATTAGGAATAATTCAAGGCCAAAATATTGATGAAACAGCGGTTGAATTTTCCAGGAAAAGAAAATATTGAAATTATGGATGGATTGGCTATAATCAAAGGTCCACAAATTGTTGAACCAAACGTTGGATTTTCCAGTTCCAGAAGCCATTGAAAGTATGGATAGGTTAGCTATAATCCATGGACAAACAATTGTTGAAACAACGGTTGGACTTTTCAGTTAAAGGAAAGATTGAAGCTATGGATGGATTGGCTATAATCCAAGGCCAAAGAAATTGTTGAAACAACCGTTAGATTTTAGAGTTGAAGAAAAGGTTGAAACTATGGATAGATTGGCTATAATCCAAAGCAAAATAATAGTTGAAACAACGGATGGATTTTCCAGGAAAGGAAAAGATTGAAACTATGGATAGATTGGCTATAATTGAAGCCCAAAAAATTGTTGAAATAACGGTTAGATTTTCCAGTTGAAAAAAAGGTTGAAACTCTGGATAGATTGGCTATAATCCTAGGCCAACATACTGTTGAAACAACGGTTAGATTTTCCAGTTGAAGAACGGATTAAAAGTTATAGGAAAGATTGAAAGTATGGATAACTTGGCAATATTCCAAAACCGAAAAATTGTTCAAACAACGGTTGGATTTTCCAGGAACAGAAAAGATTCAAATTATGGATAGATTGGCTATAACCCAAGGTCAAAAAATTGTCGAAACGACCGTCAGATTTTCCAGTTGAAGAAATGATTAAAACTATGGATAGATTAGCTATAATCAAGGGCCAAAAAATTCTTGAAACAACGGTTAGATTTTTCAGTAAAAGAAAAGATTGAAACTATGGATAGATTTGCTATAATCCAAAGCGAAATAATAGTTGAAACAACGGTTGGATTTTCCAGGAAAGGAAAAGATTGATACTATGGATAGATTAGCTATAATCCTAGGCCAACATACTGTTGAAACTACGGTTAGATTTTCCAGTTGAAGAACTGATTAAAACTATGGAGAGATTGGCTATAATCCAAAGCCAAAAAATTGTTGAAACAGCGGTTGGATTTTGCAGAAAAAGAAGGAAACTATGGATAGCATGGCAATAATCCAAGGTCAAAAAATTGTTGAAACGACGATTGGATTTTCCAGTTGAAGAAAAGATTGAAACTATGGATTGATTGGCTATAATCCAAGGCCAAAAAATTGTTCAAACAACGGTTGAATTTTTTAGGAAAAGAAAAGATTGAAAATATGGATAAATTAGAAATAATTCAAGGCCAAAATATTGTTGAAACAACGGTTGAATTTTCCAGGTAAAGAAAAGATTGAAATTATGGATGGACTGGCTATAATCAAAGGTCAAAAAATTGTTGAACCAAACGTTGGATTTTCCTGGAAAAGAAAAGATTGAAACTATGGATAGATTGGCTATAATCCAAGGCCAAAAACTTGTTAAAACGACGGTTGGATTTTCCAGTTCAAGAAGCCATTGAAAGTATGGATAGGTTAGCTATAATCCATGGCCAAACAATTGTTGAAACAACGGTTGGATTTTTAAGTTAAAGGAAAGATTGAAGTTATGGATGGATTGGCTATAATTAAAGGCCAAAAAAATGTTAAACCAACGGTCGGATTTTCCAGAAAAAGAAACTATTGAAACTAAGGACAGATCGGCTATAATCCAAGGCCAAAAAATTGTTGAATCAACGGTTGCATTATCCAGGAACAGAAAAGATGGAAACTATTGATAGATTGGCTATAATCCAAGGCCAAAAAATTGTTCAAAGAACGGTTGAAGTTTTAGGAAAAGAAAAGATTGAAAATATGGATAAATTAGGAATAATTCAACGCCAAAACATTGTTGAAACAACGGTTGGATTTTCCAGTAAAAGAAGCCATTGAAAGCATGGATAGATTAGCTATAATCCATGGCCAAACAATTGTTGAAACAACGGTTGGATTTTTCAGTTGAAAGAAAAAAAAGATTGAAGCTATGGACAGATTTGCTATAATCCAAAGCGAAATAATAGTTGAAACAACGGTTGGATTTTCCAGGAAAAGAAAAGATTGAAACTACAGATAGATTGGCTATAATCAAACGCAAAAACAATTGTTGAACCAACGGTTGGATTTTCCAGGAAAAGAAAAGAAGGAAACTATGGATAGCTTGGCAATAATCCAAGGTCAAAAAATTGTTGAAACGACGATTGGATTTTCCAGTTGAAGAAAAGATTAAAACTATGGATGGATTTGCTCTAATCAAAGGCCAAAATATTGTTAAACGAACGGTCGGATTTTCCAGGATAAGAAACTATTGAAACTAAGGCCAGATTGGCTATAATCCAAGACCAAACATTTGTTGAATCAACGGTTGCATTTTCCAGGAACAGAAAAGATGGAAACTATTGATAGATTGGCTATAACCCAAGGCGAAAAAATTGTTCAAACAACGGTTGAATTTTTTAGGAAAAGAAAAGATTGAAAATATGGATGAATTAGGAATAATTCAAGGCCAAAATATTGTTGAAACAACGGTTGAATTTTCCAGAAAAAGAAAAGATTGAAATTATGGATGGATTGGCTATAATCAAAGGTCAAAAAATTGTTGAACCAAACGTTGGATTTTCCTGGAAAAGAAAAGATTGAAACTATGGATAGATTGGCTTTAATCCAAGGCCAAACACTTGTTAAAACGACGGTTGGATTTTCCAGTTCAAGAAGCCATTGAAAGTATGGATAGATTAGCTATAATCCATGGCCAAACAATTGTTGAAGCAACGGTTGGATTTTTCAGTTAAAGGAAAGATTAAGGCTATGGATGGATTGGCTATAATCCAAGGCCAAAACATTGTTGAAACAACGGTTGGATTTTTCAGTAAAAGAATAGATTGAAACTGTGGACAGTGTTGCTTTAATCCAAAGCGAAATAATAGTTGAAACAACGGTTGGATTTTCCAAGAAAAGAAAAGATTGAAACTATAGATAGATTGGCCATAATCGAACGCGAAAACAATTGTTGAACCAACGGTTGGATTTTCCAGAAAAGAAAAGATTGAAACTATGGATAAATTTGCTATAATCCTAGGCCAACATACTGTTGAAACAACGGTTAGATTTTCCAGTTGAAAAACTGATTAAAACTATGGAGAGATTGGCTAAAAAAAGCCAAAAAATCAAAGGCCAAAAAAATTGTTGAAACAACCGTTAGATTTTCCAGTTGAAGAAAAGATTGAAACTATGGATAGATTGGCTATAATCCAAGGCCAAAACATTGTTGAAACAACGGTTGGAGTTTTCAGTAAAAGAATAGATTGAAACTATGGACAGATTTGCTATAATCCAAAGCGAAATAATAGTTGAAACAACGGTTGGATTTTCCAGGAAAAGAAAAAATTGAAACTATAGATAGATTGGCTATAATCGAACGCAGAAACAATTGTTGAACCAACGGTTGGATTTTCCAGGAAAAGAAAAGATTGAAACTATGGATAGATTGGCTATAATCCTAGGCCAACATACTGTTGAAACAACGGTTATATTTTACAGTTGAAGAACTGATAAAAACTATGGAGAGATTGGCTATAATCCAAAGCCAAAAAATTGTTGAAACAGCGGTTGGATTTTTCAGGAAAAGAAAAGAAGGAAACTATGGATAGCTTGGCAATAATCCAAGGTCAAAAAATTGTTAAAGCGACCATTGGATTTTCCTTTAAAAAAAAAACTATTGAAACTAAGGACAGATTGGCTATAATCCAAGGCCAAAAAATTGTTGAATCAACGGTTGCATTTTCCAGGAACAGATTTTCTGGAAACTATTGATTGATTTGCTATAACGTAAGACCAAAACATTGTTTAAACAACGGTTGAATTTTTTAGGAAAAGAAAAGATTCAAAATATGGATAAGTTAGGATATAATTCAAGGCCAAAATATTGTTGAAACAACGGTTGAATTTTCCAGGAAAAGAAAAGATTGAAATTATGGATGGATTGGCTATAATCCAAGGTCAAAAAATTGTTGAACCAAACGTTGGATTTTCCTGGGAAAGAAAAGATTGAAACTATGGATAGATTGGCTATAATCCAAGGCCAAAAACTTGTTAAAACGACGGTTGGATTTTCCAGTTCAAGAAGCCATTGAAAGTATGGATAGGTTAGCTATAGTCCATGGCCAAACAATTGTTGAAACACCGGGTGGATTTTTCAGTTAAAGGAAAGATTGAAGGAATGGATGGATTGCCTAAAATTAAAGGCCAAAAAATTGTTAAACGAACGGTCGGATTTTCCAGGAAAAGAAACTATTGAAACTAAGAACAGATTGGCTATAATCCAAGGCCAAAAATTGTTAAATCAACGGTTGCATTTTCCAGGAACAGAAAAGTGGAAACTATTGATAAATTTGCTATAACCCAAGGCCAAAAAAGTGTTCAAACAACAGTTGAATTTTTTAGGAAAAGAAAAGATTGAAAATATGGATAAATTAGGAATAATTCAAGGCCAAAATATTGTTGAAACAACGGTTGAATTTTCCAGGAAAAGAAAAGATTGAAATTATGGATGGATTGGCTATAATCAAAGGTCAACAAATTGTTGAACCAAACGTTGGATTTTCCAGTTTCAGAAGCCATTGAAAGTATGGATAGGTTAGCTATAATCCATGGACAAACAATTGTTGAAACAACGGTTGGATTTCTCAGTTAAAGGAAAGATTGAAGCTATGGATGGATTGGCTATAATCCAAGGCCAAAGAAATTGTTGAAACAACCGTTAGATTTTCCAGTTAAAGAAAAGATTGAAACTATGGATAGATTGGCTATAATCCAAAGCAAAATAATAGTTGAAACAACGGTTGGATTTTCCAGGAAAGGAAAAGATTGAAACTATGGATAGATTGGCTATAATTGAAGGCCAAAAAATTGTTAAACGAACGGACGGATTTTTCAGGAAAAGAAACTATTGAAACTAAGGACGGATTGGCTATAATCAAAAGCCAAAAAATTGTTGAATCAACGGTTGCATTTTCCAGGAACAGAAAAGATGGAAACTATTGATAGATTCTCTATAACCCAAGGCCAGAAAATTGTTTAAACAACGGTTGAATTTTTTAGGAAAAGAAAAGTTTGAAATTATGAATGGATTGGCTATAATCAAAGGTCAAAAAATTGTTGAACCAAACGTTGGATTTTCCTGGAAAAGAAAAGATTGAAACTATGGATAGATTGGCTATAATCCAAGGCCAAAAACATGTTAAAACGACGGTTGGATTTTCCATTTCAACAAGCCATTGAAAGTATGGATAGATTAGCTATAATCCATGGCCAAACAATTGTTGAAACAACGGTTGGATTTTTCAGTTAAAGGAAAGATTGAAGCTATGGATGGATTGGCTATAATCAAAGGCCAAAAAAATTGTTGAAACAACCGTTAGATTTTCCAGTTGAAGAAAAGATTGAAACTATGGATAGATTGGCTATAATCCAAGGCCAAAACATTGTTGAAACAACGGTTGGATTGTTCAGTTAAAGAATAGATTGAAACTATGGACAGATTTGCTATAATCCAAAGCGAAATAATAGTTGAAACAACGGTTGGATTTTCCAGGAAAAGAAAAGATTGAAACTATAGATAGATTGGCTATAATCGAACGCAAAAACAATTGTTGAACCAACGGTTGGATTTTCCAGGAAAAGAAAAGATTGAAACTATGGATAGATTGGCTATTATCCTAGGCCAACATACTGTTGAAACAACGGTTAGATTTTCCCGTTGAAGAACGGATTAAAAGTTATAGGAAAGATTGAAAGTATGGATAACTTGGCAATATTCCAAAACCGAAAAATTGTTCAAACAACGGTTGGATTTTCCAGGAACAGAAACGATTCAATTTATGGATAGATTGGCTATAACCCAAGGTAAAAAATTGTCGAAAGGACCGTTAGATTTTCCAGTTGAAGAAATGATTAAAACTATGGATAGATTAGCTATAATCAAGGGCCAAAAAATTCTTGAAACAACGGTTAGATTTTTCAGTAAAAGAAAAGATTGAGACTATGGATAGATTTGCTATAATCCAAAGCGAAATAATAGTTGAAACAACGGTTGGATTTTCCAGGAAAGGAAAAGATTGAAACTATGGATAGATTAGCTATAATCCTAGGCCAACATACTGTTGAAACAACGGTTAGATTTTCCAGTTGAAGAACTGATTAAAACTATGGAGAGATTGGCTATAATCCAAAGCCAAAAAATTGTTGAAACAGCAGTTGGATTTTCCAGGAAAAGAAAAGAAGCAAACTATGGATAGCTTGGCAATAATCCAAGGTCAAAAAATTGTTGAAACGACGATTGGATTTTCCAGTTGAAGAAAAGATTGAAACTATGGATTGATTGGCTATAATCCAAGGCCAAAAAATTGTTCAAACAACCGTTGAATTTTTTAGGAAAAGAAAAGATTCAAAATATGGATAAATTAGAAATAATTCAAGGCCAAAATATTGTTGAAACAACGGTTGAATTTTCCAGGTAAAGAAAAGATTGAAATTATGGATGGACTGGCTATAATCAAAGGTAAAAAAATTGTTGAACTAAACGTTGGATTTTCCTGGAAAAGAAAAGATTGAAACTATGGATAGATTGGCTATAATCCAAGGCCAAAACTTGTTAAAACAACGGTTGGATTTTCCAGTTCAAGAAGCCATTGAAAGTATGGATAGGTTAGCTACAATCCATGGCCAAACAATTGTTGAAACAACGGTTGGATTTTTAAGTTAAAAGAAAGATTGAAGTTATGGATGGATCTGCTATAATTAAAGGTCAAAAAATTGTTAAACGAACGGTCGGATTTTCCAGAAAAAGAAACTATTGAAACTAAGGACAGATCGGCTATAATCCAAGGCCAAAAAAATTGTTGAAAAAGTGGTTGGATTTTTCAGGAAAAGAAAAGAAGGAAACTATGGATAGCTTGGCAATAATCCAAGCTCAAAAAATTGTTGAAACAACGGTTAGATTTTCCAGTTGAAGAAAAGATTGAAACTATGGATGGATTGGCTATAATCAAAGGCCAAAAAATTGTAAACGAACGCTCGGATTTTCCAGGAAAAGAAACTATTGAAACTAAGGACAAATTGGCTATAATCCAAGGCCAAAAAACTGTTGAATCAACGGTTGCATTTTCCAGGAACATAAAAGATGGAAATTATTGATAGATTGGCTATAACCCAAGGCCAAAACATTGTTCAAACAACGGTTAAATTTTTTAGGAAAAGAAAAGATTGAAAATATGGATAAATTAGGAATAATTCAAGGAAAAAATATTGTTGAAACAACGGTTGGAATTTCCAGGATAAGAAAAGATTGAAATTAGGGATGGATTGGCTATAATCAAAGATCAAAAAATTGTTGAACCAAACGTTAGATTTTCCAGTTGAAGAAAAGATTGAAACTATGGATAGAGTGGCTATAATCCAAGGCCAAACATGGTTGAAACAACGGTTGGATTTTTCAGTTAAAAGAAAAGATTGAAACTATGGACAGATTTGCTATAATCCAAAGCGAAATAATAGTTGAAACAACGGTTTTTTGTTCCAGGAAAAGAAAAGATTGAAACTATAGATATATTGGCTATAATCGAACGCAAAAACAATTGTTGAGCCAACGGTTGGATTTTCCAGGAAAAGAAGCCATTGAAAGTATGGATAGATTAGATATAATCCATTGCCAAACAATTGTTTAAACAACGGTTGGATTTTTCAGTTAAAGGAAAGATTGAAACTATGGATAGGTTGGCTATAATCCAAGGCCAAAAACTTGTTAAAACGACGGTTGGATTTTCCAGTTCAAGAATCCATTAAAAGTATGGATAGATTAGCTATAATCCACGGCCAAACAATTGTTGAAACAACGGTTGGATTTTTCAGTTAAAGGAAAGATTGAAGCTATGGATGGATTGGCTATAATCAAAGGCCAAAAAAATTGTTCAAACAACCGTTAGATTTTCCAGTTGAAGAAAAAATTGAAACTATGGATAGAGTGGCTATAATCCAAGGCCAAACATTGTTGAAACAACGGTTGGATTTTTCAGTTAAAGCAAAGATTGAAGCTATGGATGGATTGGCTATAATCAAAGGCCAAAAAAATTGTTGAAACAACCGTTAGATTTTCCAGTTGAAGAAAAGATTAAAACTTTGGATAGAGTTGCTATAATCCAAGGCCAAACATTGTTGAAACAATGGTTGGATTTTTCAGTAGAAGAATAGATTGAAACTATGGACAGATTTGCTATAATCCAAAGCGAAATAATAGTTGAAACAACGGTTGGATTTTCCAGGAAAAGAAAAGATTGAAACTATAGATATATTGGCTATAACCGAACCCAAAAACAATTGTTGAACCAACGGTTGGATTTTCCAGGAAAAGAAGCCATTGAAAGTATGGATAGATTAGCTATAATCCATGGCCAAAATATTGTTGAAACATCGGTTGAATTTTCCAGGAAAAGAAAAGATTGAAATTATGAATGGATTGGCTATAATCAAAGGTCAAAAACATGTTAAAACGACGGTTGGATTTTCCAGTTCAAGAAGCCATTGAAAGTATGGATAGGTGTTAGCTATAATCCATGGCCAAACAATTGTTGAAACAACGGTTGGACTTTTCAGTTGAAGGAAAGATTGAAGCTATGGATGGATTGGCTATAATCAAAGGCCAAAAAAATTGTTGAAACAACCGTTAGATTTTCCAGTTGAAGAAAAGATTTAACCTATGGATAGATTGGCTATAATCCAAGGCCAAAACATTGTTGAAACAACGGTTTAATTTTTCAGTAAAAGAATAGATTGAAACTATGGACAGATTTGCTATAATCCAAAGGGAAATAATAGTTGAAACAACGGTTGGATTTTCCAGGAAAAGAAAAGATTGAAACTATAGATAGATTGGCTATAATCGAACGCAATAACAATTGTTGAACCAACGGTTGGATTTTCCAGGAAAAGAAAAGATTGAAACTATGGATAGATTTGCTATAATCCTAGGACAACATACTGTTAAAACAAAGGTTAGATTTTCCAGATGAAGAACTAATTAAAACTATGGAGAGATTGGCTATAATCAAAAGCCAAAAAAGTTGTTGAAACAGCGGTTGGATTTTTCAGGGAAAGAAAAGAAGGAAACTATGGATAGCTTGGCAATAATCCAAGGTAAAAAAATTGTTGAAACGACGATTGGAATTTCCAGTTGAAGAAAAGATTGAAACTATGGATAGATTGGCTATAATCCAAGGACAAAAAATTGTTGAAACGACGATTGGAATTTCCAGTTGAAGAAAAGATTGAAACTATGGATGGATTGGCTATAATCAAAAGGCAAAAAATTGTTAAACGAACGGTCGGATTTTCCAGGAAAAGAAACTATTGAAACTAAGGACAGATTGGCTATAATCCAAGGCCAAAAAATTGTTGAATCAACGGTTGCATTTTCCAGGAACAGAAAAGATGTTGTTCAAACAACGGTTGAATTTTTTAGGAAAAGAAAACATTGAAAATATGGATAAATTAGGAATAATTCAAGGCCAAAATATTGTTGAAACAACGGTTGAATATTCCAGGAAAAGAAAAGATTGAAGTTGTGGATGGATTGGCTATAATCAAAGGTCAAAAAATTGTTGAACCAAACGTTGGATTTTCCTGCAAAAGAAAAGATTGAAACTATGAATAGATTGGCTATAATCCAAGGCCAAAAAATTGTTCAAACAACCGTTGAAGTTTTTAGGAAAAGAAAAGATTGAAAATATGGATAAATTAGAAATAATTCAAGGCCAAAATATTGTTGAAACAACGGTTGAATTTTCCAGGAAAAGAAAAGATTGAAATTATGGATGGACTGGGTATAATCAAAGGTCAAAAAACTGTTGAACCAAACGTTGGATTTTCCTGAAAAGATTGAAACTATGGATAGATTGGCTATAATCCAAGGCCAAAAACTTGTTAAAACGACGGTTGGATTTTCCAGTTCAAGAAGCCATTGAAAGTATGGATAGGTTAGCTATAATCCATTTCCAAACAATTGTTGAAACAACGGTTGGATTTTTAAGTTAAAGGAAAGATTGAAGTTATGGATGGATTGGCTATATTTAAATGCCAAAAAATTGTTAAACGAACGGTCGGATTTTCCAGAAAAAGAAACTATTGAAACTAAGGAGAGATCGGCTATAATCAAAGGCCAAAAAATTGTTAAATCAACGGTTGCATTATCCAGGAACAGAAAAGATGGACACTATTGATAGATTGGCTATAACCCAAGGCCAAAAAATTGTTCAAAGAATGGTTGAATTTTTTAGGAAAAGAAAAGATTGAGAATATGGATAAATTAGGAATAATTCAACGCCAAAACATTGTTGAAACAACGGTTGGATTTTTCACTAAAAGAAGCCATTGAAAGCATGGATAGATTAGCTATAATCCATGGCCAAACAATTGTTGAAACAACGGTTGGATTTTTCAGTTAAAAGAAAAAAAAGATTGAAGCTATGGACAGATTTGCTATAATCCAAAGCGAAATAATAGTTGAAACAACGGTTGGATTTTCCAGGAAAAGAAAAGATTGAAACTATAGATAGATTGGCTATAATCGAAGGCAGAAACAATTGTTGAACCAACGGTTGGATTTTCCAGGAAAAGAAAAGATTGAAACTATGGATAGATTGGCTATAATCCTAGGCCAACATACTGTTGAAACAACGGTTAGATTTTCCAGTTGAAGAACTGATTAAAACTATGGAGAGATTGGCTATAATCCAAAGCCAAAAAATTGTTGAAACAGCGGTTGGATTTTTCAGGAAAAGAAAAGAAGGAAACTATGGATAGCTTGGCAATAATCCAAGGTCAAAAAATTGTTGAAACGACGATTGGATTTTCCAGTTGAAGAAAAGATTGAAACTATGGATGGATTGGCTATAATCAAAGGCCAAAAAATTGTTGAATCAACGGTTGCATTTTCCAGGAACAGAAAAGATGGAAACTATTGATAGATTGGCTATAACCCAAGGCCAAAAAATTGTTCAAACAACGGTTGAATTTTTAGGAAAAGAAAAGATTGAAAATATGGATAAATTAGGAATAATTCAAGGCCAAAATATTGTTGAAACAACGGTTGAATTTTCCAGGAAAAGAAAAGATTGAAATTATGGATGGATTGGCTATAATGAAAGGTCAAAAAATTGTTGAACCAAACGTTGGATTTTTCTCTAAAAGAAACGATTGAAACTATGGATAGATTGGCTATAATCCAAGGCCAAAAACTTGTTAAAGCGACGGTTGGATTTTCCAGTTCAAGAAGCCATTGAAAGTATGCATAGGTTAGCTATAATCCATGACCAAACAATTGTTGAAACAACGGTTGGACTTTTCAGTTAAAGGAAAGATTGAAGCTATGGATGGATTGGCTATAATCAAAGGCCAAAAAAGTTGTTGAAACAACCGTTAGATTTTCCAGTTGAAGAAAAGATTGAAACTATGGATAGATTGGCTATAATCCAAGGCCAAAACATTGTTGAAACAACGGTTGGAGGTTTCAGTAAAAGAATAGATTGAAACTATGGACAGATTTGCTATAATCCAAAGCGAAATAATAGTTGAAACAACGGTTGGATTTTCCAGGAAAAGAAAAGATTGAAACTATAGATAGATTGGCTATAATTGAACGCAGAAACAATTGTTGAGCCAACGGTTGGATTTTCCAGGAAAGAAAAGATTGAAACTATAGATAGATTGGCTATAATCGAACGCAGAAACAATTGTTGAAGCAACGGTTGGATTTTCCAGGAAAGAAAAGATTGAAACTATGGATAGATTGGCTATAATCCTAGGCCAACATACTGTTGAAACAACGGTTAGATTTTCCAGTTGAAGAACTGATAAAAACTATGGAGAGATTGGCTATAATCCAAAGCCAAAAAATTGTTCAAACAGCGGTTGGATTTTTCAGGAAAAGAAAAGAAGGAAACTATGGATAGCTTGGCAATAATCCAAGGTCAAAAAATTGTTAAAGCGACCATTGGATTTTCCTTTAAAAAAAACTATTGAAACTAAGGACAGATTGGCTATAATCCAAGGCCAAAAAATTGTTGAATCAACGGTTGAATTTTCCAGGAACAGATTTTCAGGAAACTATTGATAGATTTGCTATAACGTAAGGCCAAAACATTGTTGAAACAACGGTTGAATTTTTTAGGAAAAGAAAAGATTCAAAATATGGATAAATTAGGATATAATTCAAGGCCAAAATATTGTTGAAACAACGGTTGAATTTTCCAGGAAAAGAAAAGATTGAAATTATGGATGGATTGGCTATAATCCAAGGTCAAAAAATTGTTGAACCAAACGTTGGATTTTCCTGGGAAAGAAAAGCTTGAAACTATGGATAGATTGGCTATAATCCAAGGCCAAAAACTTGTTAAAACGACGGTTGGAATTTCCAGTTCAAGAAGCCATTGAAAATATGGATAGGTTAGCTATAATCCATGGCCAAACAATTGTTGAAACACCGGGTGGATTTTTCAGTTAAAGGAAAGATTGAAGGTATGGATGGATTGCCTAAAATTAACGGCCAAAAAATTGTTAACCGAACGGTCGGAGTTTCCAGGAAAAGAAACTATTGAAACTAAGAACAGATTGCTTATAATCCAAGGCCAAAAAATTGTTTAATCAACGGTTGCATTTTCCAGGAACAGAAAAGTGGAAACTATTGATAGATTTGCTATAACCCAAGGACAAAAAATTGTTCAAACAACAGTTGAATTTTTTAGGAAAAGAAAAGATTGAAAATATGGATAAATTAGGAATAATTCAAGGCAAAAATATTGTTGAAACAACGGTTGAATTTTCCAGGAAAAGAAAAGATTGAAACTATGGATAGATTGGCTATAATCCTAGGTCAACATACTGTTGAAACAACGGTTAGATTTTTCAGTTGAAGAACTGATAAAAACTATGGAGAGATTGGCTATAATCCAAAGCCAAAAAATTGTTGAAACACCGGTTGCATTTTTCAGGAACAGAAAAGAAGGAAACTATGGATAGCTTGGCAATAATCCAAGGTCAAAAAATTGTTAAAACGACCATTGGATTTTCCAGTTGAAGAAAAGATTGAAACTATGGATGGAATGGCTATAATCAAAGGCCAAAAAATTGTTGAATCAACGGTTGCATTTTCCAGGAACAGAAAAGAGGGAAACTATTAATAGATTGGCTATAACCCAAGGCCAAAAAATTGTTCAAACAACCATTGAAATTTTAAGGAAAAGAGAAGATTGAAAATATGGATAAATTAGGAATAACTCAACGCCAAAATATTGTTGAAACAACGGTTGAATTTTCCAGGAAAAGAAAAGATTGAATTTATGGATAGATTGCCTATAATCAAAGGTCAAAAAATTGTTGAACCAAACGTTGGATTTTCCTGGAAAAGAAAAAAATGAAACTATGGATAGATTGACTATAATCCAATGCCAAAAACTTGTTAAAACGACGGTTGGAATTTCCAGTTCAAGAAGCCATTGAAAGTATGGATAGGTTAGCTATAATCCATGGCCAAACAATTGTTGAAACACCGGGTGGATTTTTCAGTTAAAGGAAAGATTGAAGGTATGCATGGATTGCCTAAAATTAAAGGCCAAAAAATTGTTAAACGAACGGTCGGATTTTCCAGGAAAAGAAACTATTGAAACTAAGGACAGATTGGCTATAATCCAAGGCCAAAAAATTGTTAAATCAACGGTTGCATTTTCCAGGAACAGAAAAGTGGAAGCTATTGACAGATTTGCTATAACCCAAGGCCAAAAAAATGTTCAAACAACAGTTGATTCTTTTAGGAAAAGAAAAGATTGAAAATATGGATAAATTAGGAATAATTCAAGGCCAAAATATTGATGAAACAACTTTTGAATTTTCCAGGAAAAGAAAAGATTGAAATTATGGATGGATTGGCTATAATCAAAGGTCAACAAATTGTTGACCCAAACGTTGGATTTTCCAGTTCCAGAAGCCATTGAAAGTATGGATAGGTTAGCTATAATCCATGGACAAACAATTGTTGAAACAACGGTTGGATTTTTCAGTTAAAGGAAAGATTGAAGCTATGGATGGATTGGCTATAATCCAAGGCCAAAGAAATTGTTGAAACAACCGTTAGATTTTAGAGTTGAAGAAAAGATTGAAACTATGGATAGATTGGCTATAATGCAAAGCAAAATAATAGTTGAAACAACGGATGGATTTTCCAGGAAAGGAAAAGATTGAAACTATGGATAGATTGGCTATAATTGAAGGCCAAAAAATTGTTGAAATAACGGTTACATTTTCCAGTTGATAAAAAGGTTGAAACTATGGATAGATTGGTTATAATCCTAGGCCAACATACTGTTGAAACAACGGTTAGATTTTCCAGTTGAAGAACGGAGTAATAGTTATAGGAAAGATTGAAAGTATGGATAACTTGGCAATATTCCAAAACCGAAAAATTGTTCAAACAACGGTTGGATTTTCCAGGAACAGAAAAGATTCAAATTATGGATAGATTGGCTATAACCCAAGGTCAAAAAATTGACGAAATGACCTTCATATTTTCCAGTTGAAGAAATGATTAAAACTATGGATAGATTAGCTATAATCAAGGGCCAAAAAATTCTTGAAACAACGGTTTGATTTTTCAGTAAAAGAAAAGATTGAAACTATGGATAGATTTTCTATAATCCAAAGCGAAATAATAGTTGAAACAACGGTTGGATTTTCCAGGAAAGGAAAAGATTGATACTATGGATAGATTAGCTATAATCCTAGGCCAACATACTGTTGAAACTACGGTTAGATTTTCCAGTTGAAGAACTGATTAAAACTTTGGAGAGATTGGCTATAATCCAAAGCCAAAAAATTGTTGAAACAGCGGTTGGATTTTCCAGGAAAAGAAAAGAAGGAAACTATGGATAGCTTGGCAATAATCCAAGGTCAAAAAATTGTTGAAACGACGATTGGATTTTCCAGTTGAAGAAAAGATTGAAACTATGGATTGGTTGGCTATAATCCAAGGCCAAAAAATTGGTCAAACAACGGTTGAATTTTTTAGGAAAAGAAAAGATTGAAAATATGGATAAATTAGAAATAATTCAAGGCCAAAATATTGTTGAAACAACGGTTGAATTTTCCAGGTAAAGAAAAGATTGAAATTATGGATGGACTGGCTATAATCAAAGGTCAAAAAATTGTTGAACCAAACGTTGGATTTTCCTGGAAAAGAAAAGATTGAAACTATGGATAGATTGGCTATAATCCAAGGCCAAAAACTTGTTAAGACGACTGTTGGATTTTCCAGTTCAAAAAGCCATTGAAAAAATGGATAGGTTAGCTATAATCCATGGCCAAACAATTGTTGAAACAACGGTTGGATTTTTAAGTTAAAGGAAAGATTGAAGTTATGGATGGATTGGCTATAATTAAAGGCCAAAAAATTGTTAAACGAACGGTCGGATTTTCCAGAAAAAGAAACTATTGAAACTAAGGACAGATCGGCTATAATCCAAGGCCAAAAAATTGTTGAATCAACGGTTGCATTATCCAGGAACAGAAAAGATGGAAACTATTGATAGATTGGCTATAACCCAAGGCCAAAAAATTGTTCACAGAACGGTTGAATTTTTAGGAAAAGAAAAGATTGAAAATATGGATAAATTAGGAATAATTCAACGCCAAAACATTGTTGAAACAAAGGTTGAATTTTCCAGTAAAAGAAGCCATTGAAAGCATGGATAGATTAGCTATAATCCATGGCCAAACAATTGTTGAAACAACGGTTGGATTTTTCAGTTGAAAGAAAAAAAAGATTGAAGCTATGGACAGATTTGCTATAATCCAAAGCGAAATAATAGTTGAAACAACGGTTGGATTTTCCAGGAAAAGAAAAGATTGAAACTACAGATAGATTGGCTATAATCGAACGCAAAAACAATTGTTGAACCAACGGTTGGATTTTCCAGGAAAAGAAAAGATTGAAATTATGGATAGATTGGCTATAATCCTAGGCCAAGATACTGTTGAAACAACGGTTAGATTTTCCAGTTGAAGACCTGATTAAAACTATGGAGAGATTGGCTATAATCCAAAGCCAAAAAATTGTTGAAACAGCGGTTGGATTTTTCAGGAAAAGAAAAGAAGGAAACTATGGATAGCTTGGCAATAATCCAAGGTCAAAAAATTGTTGAAACGACGATTGGATTTTCCAGTTGAAGAAAAGATTGAAACTATGGATGGATTGGCTCTAATCAAAGGCCAAAAAATTGTTAAACGAACGGTCGGATTTTCCAGGATAAGAAACTATTGAAACTAAGGCCAGATTGGCTATAATCCAAGGCCAAAAATTTGTTGAATCAACGGTTGCATTTTCCAGGAACAGAAAAGATGGAAACTATTGATAGATTGGCTATAACCCAAGGCCAAAAAATTGTTCAAACAACGGTTGAATTTTTTAGGAAAAGAAAAGATTGAAAATATGGATAAATTAGGAATAATTCAAGGCCAAAATATTGTTGAAACAACGGTTGAATTTTCCAGAAAAAGAAAAGATTGAAATTATGGATGGATTGGCTATAATCAAAGGTCAAAAAATTGTTGAACCAAACGTTGGATTTTCCTGGAAAAGAAAAGATTGAAACTATGGATAGATTGGCTTTAATCCAAGGCCAAACACTTGTTAAAACGACGGTTGGATTTTCCAGTTCAAGAACCCATTGAAAGTATGGATAGATTAGCTATAATCCATGGCCAAACAATTGTTGAAGCAACGGTTGGATTTTTCAGTTAAAGGAAAGATTAAGGCTATGGATGGATTGCCTATAATCCAAGGCCAAAACATTGTTGAAACAACGGTTGGATTTTTCAGTAAAAGAATAGATTGAAACTGTGGACAGGTTTGCTATAATCCAAAGCGAAATAATAGTTGAAACAACGGTTGGATTTTCCAAGAAAAGAAAAGATTGAAACTATAGATAGATTGGCCATAATCGAACGCAAAAACAATTGTTGAACCAACGGCTGGATTTTCCCGAAAAGAAAACATTGAAACTATGGATAGATTGGCTATAATCCTAGGCCAACATACTGTTGAAACAACGGTTAGATTTTCCAGTTGAAGAACTGATTAAAACTATGGAGAGATTGGCCAAAAAAAGCCAAAAAATCAAAGGCCAAAAAAATTGTTGAAACAACCGTTAGATTTTCCAGTTGAAGAAAAGATTGAAACTATGGATAGATTGGCTATAATCCAAGGCCAAAACATTGTTGAAACAACGGTTGGAGTTTTCAGTAAAAGAATAGATTGAAACTATGGACAGATTTGCTATAATCCAAAGCGAAATAATAGTTGAAACAACGGTTGGATTTTCCAGGAAAAGAAAAAATTAAAACTATAGATAGATTGGCTATAATCGAACGCACAAACAATTGTTGAACCAACGGTTGGATTTTCCAGGAAAGAAAAGAATGAAACTATGGATAGATTGGCTATAATCCAAAGCCAAAAAATTGTTGAAACAGCGGTTGGATTTTTCAGGAAAAGAAAAGAAGGAAACTATGGATAGCTTGGCAATAATCCAAGGTCAAAAAATTGTTAAATCAACGGTTGCATTTTCCAGGAACAGAAAAGTGGAAACTATTGACAGATTTGCTATAACCCAAGGCCAATCTATGGATAGATTGGCTATAATCCAAAGCAAAATAATAGTTGAAACAACGGTTGGATTTTCCAGGAAAGGAAAAGATTGAAACTATGGATGGATTGGCTATAATCAAAGGCCAAAAAATTGTTAAACGAACGGACGGATTTTCCAGGAAAAGAAACTATTGAAACTAAGGACAGATTGGCTATAATCAAAAAATTGTAGGCTATAGTCAAAAAATTGTTGAACCAAACGTTGGATTTTCCTGGGAAAGAAATGATTGAAACTATCTATAGATTGGCTATAATCCAAGGCCAAAAACTTGTTAAAACGACGGTTGGAATTTCCAGTTCAAGAAGCCATTGAAAGTATGGATAGGTTAGTTATAATCCATGGCCAAACAATTGTTGAAACACCGGGTGGATTTTTCAGTTAAAGGAAAGATTGAAGGTATGGATGGATTGCCTAAAATTAAAGGCCAAAAAATTGTTAAACGAACGGTCGGATTTTCCAGGAAAAGAAACTATTGAAACAAAGAACAGATTGGCAATAATCCAAGGTCAAAAAATTGTTAAATCAACGGTTGCATTTTCCAGGAACAGAAAAGTGGAAACTATTGACAGATTTGCTATAACCCAAGGCCAATCTATGGATAGATTGGCTATAATCCAAAGCAAAATAATAGTTGAAACAACGGTTGGATTTTCCAGGAAAGGAAAAGATTGAAACTATGGATGGATTGGCTATAATCAAAGGCCAAAAATTGTTAAACGAACGGACGGATTTTCCAGGAAAAGAAACTATTGAAACTAAGGACAGATTGGCTATAATCAAAAAATTGTAGGCTATAGTCAAAAAATTGTTGAACCAAACGTTGGATTTTCCTGGGAAAGAAATGATTGAAACTATCTATAGATTGGCTATAATCCAAGGCCAAAAACTTGTTAAAACGACGGTTGGAATTTCCAGTTCAAGAAGCCATTGAAAGTATGGATAGGTTAGTTATAATCCATGGCCAAACAATTGTTGAAACACCGGGTGGATTTTTCAGTTAAAGGAAAGATTGAAGGTATGGATGGATTGCCTAAAATTAAAGGCCAAAAAATTGTTAAACGAACGGTCGGATTTTCCAGGAAAAGAAACTATTGAAACAAAGAACAGATTGGCTATAATCCAAGGCCAAAAAATTGTTAAATCAACGGTTGCATTTTCCAGGAACAGAAAAGTGAAAACTATTGATAAATTTGCTGTAACCCAAGGTCAAAAAATTGTTCAAACAACAGTTGAATTTTTTAGGAAAAGAAAAGATTGAAAATATGGATAAATTAGGAATAATTCAAGGCCAAAATATTGTTGAAACAACGGTTGAATTTTCCAGGAAAAGAAAAGATTGAAATTATGGATGGATTGGCTATAATCCAAGGTCAAAAAATTGTTGAACCAAACGTTGGATTTTCCTGGGAAAGAAAAGATTGAAACTATGGATAGATTGGCTATAATCCAAATCCAAAAACTTGTTAAAACGACGGTTGGAATTTCCAGTTCAAGAAGCCATTGAAAGTATGGATAGGTTAGCAATAATCCATGGCCAAACAATTGTTGAAACACCGGGTGGATTTTTCAGTTAAAGGAAAGATTGAAGGTATGGATGGATTGCCTAAAAGTAAAGGCAAAAAAATTGTTAAACGAACGGTCGGATTTTCCAGGAAAAGAAACTATTGAAACTAAGAACAGATTGGCTATAATCCAAGGCCAAAAAATTGTTAAATCAACGGTTGCATTTTCCAGGAACAGAAAAGTGGAAACTATTGATAAATTTGCTATAACCCAAGGCCAAAATATTGTTCAAACAACAGTTGAATTTTTTAGGAAAAGAAAAGATTGAAAATATGGATAAATTAGGAATAATTCAAGGCCAAAATATTGTTGAAACAACAGTTGAATTTTCCAGGAAAAGAAAAGATTGAAATTATGGATGGATTGGCTATAATCCAAGGTCAACAAATTGTTGAACCAAACGTTGGATTTTCCAGTTCTAGAAGCCATTGAAAGTATGGATAGGTTAGCTATAATCCATGGACAAACAATTGTTGAAACAACGGTTGGATTTTTCAGTTAAAGGAAAGATTGAAGCTATGGATGGATTGGCTATAATCCAAGGCCAAAGAAATTGTTGAAACAACCGTTAGATTTTCCAGTTGAAGAAAAGATTGAAACTATGGATAGATTGGCTATAATCCAAAGCAAAATAATAGTTGAAACAACGGTTGGATTTTCCAGGAAAGGAAAAGATTGAAACTATGGATAGATTGGCTATAATTGAAGGCCAAAAAATTGTTGAAACAACGGTTAGATTTTCCAGTTGAAGAAAAGATTGAAACTATCGATGGATTGGCTATTATCAAAGGCCAAAAAATTGTTAAACGAACGGACGGATTTTCCAGGAAAAGAAACTATTGAAACTAAGGACAGATTGGCTATAATCAAAAGCCAAAAAATTGTTGAATCAACGGTTGCATTTTTTAGGAAAAGAAAAGTTTGAAATTATGGATGGATGGCTATAATCAAAGGTCTAAAAATTATTGAACCAAACGTTGGATTTTCCTGGAAAAGAAAAGATTGAAACTATGGATAGATTGGCTATAATCCAATGCGAAAAACTTGTTGAAACAACGGTTGGATTGTTCAGTTAAAGAATAGATTGAAACTATGGACAGATTTGCTATAATCCAAAGCGAAATAATAGTTGAAACAACGGTTGGATTTTCCAGGAAAAGAAAAGATTGAAACTATAGATAGATTGGCTATAATCGAACGCAAAAACAATTGTTGAACCAACGGTTGGATTTTCCAGGAAAAGAAAAGATTGAAACTATGGATAGATTGGCTATAATCCTAGGCCAACATACTGTTGAAACAACGGTTAGATTTTCCCATTGAAGAACGGATTAAAAGTTATAGGAAAGATTGAAAGTATGGATAACTTGGCAATATTCCAAAACCGAAAAATTGTTCAAACAACGGTTGGATTTTCCAGGAACAGAAAAGATTCAATTTATGGATAGATTGGCTATAACCCAAGGTAAAACAATTGTCGAAACGACCGTCAGATTTTCCAGTTGAAGAAATGATTAAAACTATGGATAGATTAGCTATAATCAAGGGCCAAAAAATTCTTGAAACAACGGTGAGATTCTTCAGTAAAAGAAAAGATTGAAACTATGGATAGATTTGCTATAATCCAAAGCGAAATAATAGTTGAAACAACGGTTGGATTTTCCAGGAAAGGAAAAGATTGAAGCTATGGATAGATTGGCTATAATTGAAGGCCAAAAAATTGTTGAAACAACGGTTAGATTTTCCAGTTGAAGAAAAGATTGAAACTATGGATGGATTGGCTATAATCAAAGGCCAAAAAATTGTTAAACGAACGGACGGATTTTCCAGGAAAAGAAACTATTGAAACTAAGGACAGATTGGCTATAATCAAAAGCCAAAAAATTGTTGAATCAACGGTTGCATTTTCCAGGAACAGAAAAGATGGAAACTATTGATAGATTGGCTATAACCCAAGGCCAAAAAATTGTTTAAACAAGGGTTGAATTTTTTAGGAAAAGAAAAGTTTGAAATTATGGATGGCAGGCTATAATCAAAGGTCAAAAAATTATTGAACCAAACGTTGGATTTTCCTGGAAAAGAAAAGATTGAAACTATGGATAGATTGGCTATAATCCAATGCGAAAAACTTGTTGAAACAACGGTTGGATTGTTCAGTTAAAGAATAGATTGAAACTATGGACAGATTTGCTATAATCCAAAGCGAAATAATAGTTGAAACAACGGTTGGATTTTCCAGGAAAAGAAAAGATTGAAACTATAGATAGATGGGCTATAATCGAACGCAAAAACAATTGTTGAACCAACGGTTGGATTTTCCAGGAAAAGAAAAGATTGAAACTATGGATAGATTGGCTATAATCCTATTCCAACATACTGTTGAAACAACGGTTAGATTTTCCCATTGAAGAACGGATTAAAAGTTATAGGAAAGATTGAAAGTATGGATAACTTGGCAATATTCCAAAACCGAAAAATTGTTCAAACAACGGTTGGATTTTCCAGGAATAGAAAAGATTCAATTTATGGATAGATTGGCTATAACCCAAGGTAAAAAAATTGTCGAAACGACCGTCAGATTTTCCAGTTGAAGAAATGATTAAAACTATGGATAGATTAGCTATAATCAAGGGCCAAAAAATTCTTGAAACAACGGTGAGATTCTTCAGTAAAAGAAAAGATTGAAACTATGGATAGATTTGCTATAATCCAAAGCGAAATAATAGTTGAAACAACGGTTGGATTTTCCAGGAAAGGAAAAGATTGAAACTATGGATAGATTAGCTATAATCCTAGGCCAACATACTGTTGAAACAACGGTTAGATTTTCCAGTTGAAGAACTGATTAAAACTATGGAGAGATTGGCTATAATCAAAAGCCAAAAAATTGTTGAAACAGCAGTTGGATTTTCCAGGAAAAGAAAAGAAGCAAACTATGGATAGCTTGGCAATAATCCAAGGTCAAAAAATTGTTGAAACGACGATTGGATTTTCCAGTTGAAGAAAAGATTGAAACTATGGATTGATTGGCTATAATCCAAGGCCAAAAAATTGTTCAAACAACCGTTGAATTTTTTAGGAAAAGAAAAGATTGAAAATATGGATAAATTAGAAATGATTCAAGGCCAAAATATTGTTGAAACAACGGTTGAATTTTCCAGGTTAAGAAAAGATTGAAATTATGGATGGACTGGCTATAATCAAAGGTCAAAAAATTGTTGAACCAAACGTTGGATTATCCTGGAAAAGAGAAGATTGAAACTATGGATAGATTGGCTATAATCCAAGGCCAAAACTTGTTAAAACGACGGTTGGATTTTCCAGTTCAAGAAGCCATTGAAAGTATGGATAGGTTAGCTATAATCCATGGCCAAACAATTGTTGAAACAACGGTTGGATTTTTAAGTTAAAAGAAAGATTGAAGTTATGGATGGATTGGCTATAATTAAGGGCCAAAAAATTGTTAAACCAACGGTCGGATTTTCCAGAAAAAGAAACTATTGAAACTAAGGACAGATCGGCTATAATCCAAGGCCAAAAAAATTGTTGAATCAACGGTTGCATTATCCAGGAACAGAAAAGATGGAAACTATTGATAGATTGGCTATAACCCAAGGCCAAAAAATTGTTCAAAGAACGGTTGAATTTTTAGGAAAAGAAAAGATTGAAAATATGGATAAATTAGGAATAATTCAACGCCAAAACATTGTCGAGACAACGGTTTCATTTTCCAGTAAAAGAAGCCATTGAAAGCATGGATAGATTAGCAATAATCCATGGCCAAACAATTGTTGAAACAACGGTTGGATTTTTCAGTTAAAAGAAAAAAAAAAGATTGAAGCTATGGACAGATTTGCTATAATCCTAGGCCAACATACTGTTGAAACAACGGTTAGATTTTCCAGTTGAAGAACTGAGTAAAACTATGCAGAGATTGGCTATAATCCAAAGCCAAAAAATTGTTGAAACAGCGGTTGGATTTTTCAGGAAAAGAAAAGAAGGAAACTGTGGATTGCTTGGCAATAATCCAAGGTCAAAAAATTGTTGAAACGACGATTGGATTTTCTAGTTGAAGAAAAGATTGGAACTATGGATGGATTGGCTTTAATCAAAGGCCAAAAAATTGTTAAACGAACGGTCGGATTTTCCAGGATAAAAAACTATTGAAACTAAGACCAGATTGGCTATAATCCAAGGCCAAAAAATTGTTGAATCAACGGTTGCATTCTTCAAGGAACAGAAAAGACGGAAACTATTGATACATTGGCTATAACCCAAGGCCAAAAAATTGTTCAAACAACGGTTGAATTTTTTAGGAAAAGAAAAGATTGAAAATATGGATAAATTAGGAATAATTCAAGGCCAAAATATTGTTGAAACAACAGTTGAATTTTCCAGGAAAAGAAAACATTGAAATTATGGATGGATTGGCTATTATGAAAGGTCAAAAAATTGTTGAACCAAACGTTGGATTTTCCTGGAAAAGAAAGGATTGAAACTATGGATAGATTGGCTATAATCCAAGGCCAAAAACTTGTTAAAACGACGGTTGGATTTTTCAGTTCAAGAAGCCATTGAAAGTATGGATAGGTTAGCTATAATCCATGACCAAACAATTGTTGAAACAACGGTTGGACTTTTCAGTTAAAGGAAAGATTGAAGCTATGGATGGATTGGCTATAATCAAAGGCCAAAAAAAATGTTGAAACAACCGTTAGATTTTCCAGTTGAAGAAAAGATTGAAACTATGGATAGATTGGCTATAATCCAAGGCCAAAACATTGTTGAAACAACGGTTGGACTTTTCAGTTAAAGGAAAGATCGAAGCTATGGATGGATTGGCTATAATCAAAGGCCAAAAAAATTGTTGAAACAACCGTTAGATTTTCCAGTTGAAGAAAAGATTGAAACTATGGATAGATTGGCTATAATCGAAGGCCAAAACATTGTTGAAACAACGGTTGGAGTTTTCAGTATAAGAATAGATTGAAACTATGGACAGATTTGCTATAATCCAAAGAGAAATAATAGTTGAAACAACGGTTGGATTTTCCAGGAAAAGAAAAGATTGAAACTATAGATAGATTGGCTATAATCGAACGCAGAAACAATTGTTGAAGCAACGGTTGGATTTTCCAGGAAAGAAAAGATTGAAACTATGGATAGATTGGCTATAATCCTAGGCCAACATACTGTTGAAACAACGGTTAGATTTTCCAGTTGAAGAACTGATAAAAACTATGGAGAGATTGGCTATAATCCAAAGCCAAAAAATTGTTGAAACACCGGTTGCATTTTTCAGGAAAAGAAAAGAAGGAAACTATGGATAGCTTGGCAATAATCCATGGTCAAAAAATGGTTCAAACAACCATTGAAATTTTAAGGAAAAGAAAAGATTGAAAATATGGATAAATTAGGAATAACTCAACGCCAAAATATCGTTCAAACAACAGTTGAATTTTTTAGGAAAAGAAAAGATTGAAAATATGGATAAATTAGGAATAATTCAAGGCCAAAATATTGTTGAAACAACGGTTGAATTTTCCAGGAAAAGAAAAGATTGAAATTATGGATGGATTGGCTATAATCAAAGGTCAACAAATTGTTGAACCAAACGTTGGATTTTCCAGTTCCAGAAGCCATTGAAAGTATGGATAGGTTAGCTATAATCCATGGACCAACAATTGTTGAAACAACGGTTGGATTTTTCAGTTAAAGGAAAGATTGAAGATATGGATGGATTGGCTATAATCCAAGGCCAAAGAAATTGTTAAAACAACCGTTAGATTTTCCAGTTGAAGAAAAGATTGAAACTATGGATAGATTAGCTATAATCGAAAGCAAAATAATAGTTGAAACAACGGTTGGATTTTCCAGGAAAGGAAAAGATTGAAACTATGGATAGATTGGCTATAATTGAAGGCCAAAAAATTGTTGAAACAACGGTTAGATTTTCCAGTTGAAGAAAAGATTGAAACTATGGATGGATTGGCTATAATCAAAGGCCAAAAAATTGTTAAACGAACGGACGGATTTTCCAGGAAAAGAAACCATTGAAACTAAGGACAGATTTTCTATAATCAAAGGCCAAAAAATTGTTGAATCAACGGTTGCATTTTTCAGGAACAGAAAAGATAGAAACTATTGATAGATTGGCTATAACCCAAGGCCAAAATATTGTTTAAACAACGGTTGAATTTTTTAGGAAAAGAAAAGATTGAAATTATGGATGGATTGGCTATAATGAAAGATCTAAAAATTGTTGAACCAAACGTTGGATTTTCCTGGAAAAGAAACGATTGAAACTTTGGATAGATTGGCTATAATCCAAGGCCAAAAACTTGTTAAAACGACGGTTGGATTTTTCAGTTCAAGAAGCCATTGAAAGTATGGATAGGTTAGCTATAATCCATGACCAAACAATTGTTGAAACAACGGTTGGATTGTTCAGTTAAAGAATAGATTGAAACTATGGACAGATTTGCTATAATCCAAAGCGAAATAATAGTTGAAACAACGGTTGGATTTTCCAGGAAAAGAAAAGATTGAAACTATAGATAGATTGGCTATAATCGAACGCAAAAACAATTGTTGAACCAACGGTTGGATTTTCCAGGAAAAGAAAAGATTGAAACTATGGATAGATCGGCTAATATCCTAGGCCAACATACTGTTGAAACAACGGTTAGATTTTCCAGATGAAGAACGGATTAAAAGTTATAGGAAAGATTGAAAGTATGGATAACTTGGCAATATTCCAAAACCGAAAAATTGTTCAAACAACGGTTGGATTTACCAGGAACAGAAAAGATTCAAATTATGGATAGATTGGCTATAACCCAAGGTCAAAAAATTGTCGAAACGACCGTCAGATTTTCCAGTTGAAGAAATGATTAAAACTATGGATAGATTAGCTATAATCAAGGCCAAAAAATTCTTGAAACAACGGTTAGATTTTTCAGTAAAAGAAAAGATTGAAACTATGGATAGATTTGCTATAATCCAAAGCGAAATAATAGTTGAAACAACGGTTGGATTTTCCAGGAAAGGAAAAGATTGAAACTATGGATAGATTAGCTATAATCCTAGGCCAACATACTGTTGTAACAACGGTTAGATTTTCCAGTTGAAGAACTGATTAAAACTATGGAGAGATTGGCTATAATCCAAAGCCAAAAAATTGTTGAAACAGCGGTTGGATTTTCCAGGAAAAGAAAAGAAGGAAACTATGGATAGCTTGGCAATAATCCAAGGTCCAAAAATTGTTGAAACGACGATTGGATTTTCCAGTTGAAGAAAAGATTGAAACTATGGATGGATTGGCTATAATCCAAGGCCAAAATATTGTTGAAACAACGGTTAGAATTTCCAGTTGAAGAATAGATTGAAACTATGGATGGATTGGCTATAATCAAAGGGCAAAATATTGTTAAACGAACGGTCGGACTTTTCAGGAAAAAAACTATTGAAACTAAGGACAGATTGGCTATAATCAAAGGCCAAAAAATTGTTGAATCAACTGTTGCATTTTGAGGAACAGAAAAGATGGAAACTATTCATAGTTTGGCTATAACCCAAGGCCAAAAAATTGTTTAAACAACGGTTGAATTTTTTAGGAAAAGAAAAGATTGAAAATATGGATAAATTAGGAATAATTCAAGGCCAAAATATTGTTGAAACAACGGTTGAATTTTCCAGGAAAAGAAAAGATTGAAATTATGGATAGATTTAATATAATCCAAAGCGAAATAATAGTTGAAACAACGGTTTTTCCAGGAAAGGAAAAGATTGAAACTATGGATAGATTGGCTATAATCCTAGGCCAACATATGGTTGAAGCAACGGTTAGTTTTTCGAGTTGAAGAAAAGTTTGAAACTATGGATGGATTGGCTATAATCAAAGGCCAAAAATTTGTTGAAACAACGGTTAGAATTTCCAGTTAAAGAAAAGATTGCAACTATGGATAGATTGGCTATAATCCAAGGCAAACAACTTGTTAAAACGACGGTTGGATTTTCCAGTTCAAGAAGCCATTGAAAGTATGGATAGGTTAGCTATAATCCATGGCCAAAAAATTGTTGAAACAACGGTTGGAGTTTCCAGTTGAAGAAAAGGTTGAAACTATGGATAGATTGGCCATAATCCAAGGCCAAAATATTGTTGAATTAACGGTTGGATTTACCAGGAAAAGAAACGATCGAAGCTATAGGTAGTGTGGCTATAATTCAAGGCCAAAATATTGTTGAAACAACGGTTGAATTTTCCAGGAAAAGAAAAGATTGAAACTATTGATAGATTGGGCATAGTCAAAGTCCAAGATATTGTTGAAACAACGGTGAGATTTTTTAAGTTATAGGAAAGATTGAAAGTATGGATAACTTGATAATATTCCAAAACCGAAAAATTGTTCAAACAACGGTTGGATTTTCCAGTTGAAGAAACCATTGAAACTATGCATAGATAGGCTATAATCGAAGGCCCAAAAACTGTTGAAACAACGGTTGAAGTTTCCAGTAAAAGAAAAGATTGAAAATATGGATAGATTGGTTATAGTCAAAGGCGAAAATATTGTTAAAACAACGGTTGAATTTTCCAGCAAAAGAAAAGATTGAAACTATGGATAGATTGGCTATAATCCAAGGTCAAAAAATTGTTGAAAAAACGGTTGGATTTTCCAGGAAAAGAAAAGAATGACACTGTGGATTGATAGGCTATAATCGAAGGACAAAATGTTGTTAAAACAACGGTTAGATTTTTCAGTTGTAGAGAAAATTCAAACTATGGATAGATTGGCTATAATCCAAGTTCAAAACATTGTTGAAACAACGGTTGGATTTTTCAGTAAAAGAATAGATTGAAACCATTTACAGATTTGCTATAATCCAAAGCGAAACAATAGTTGAAACAACGGTTGGATTTTCCAGGAAAAGAAAAGATTGAAACTATAGATAGATTGGCTATAATCCTAGGCCAACATACTGTTGAAACAACGGTTAGATTTTCCAGTTGAAGAACTGATAAAAACTATGAAGAGATTGGCTATAATCCAAAGGCAAAAAATTGTTGAAACAGCGGTTGGATTTTTCAGGAAAAGAAAAGAAGGAAACTATGGATAGCTTGGCAATAATCGAAGGTCAAAAAATTGTTGAAACGACGATTGGATTTTCCAGTTGAAGAAAAGATTGAAACTATGGATAGATTGGCTATAATCCAAGGCAAATATTTTTGAAACTACGGTTAGATTTTCCAGTTCAAGAAAAGATTGAAACTTTGGAGAGATTTGCTATAATCCATGGCCAAAAAATTGTTGAAACAACGGTTGGAGTTTCCAGGAAAAGAAAAGAATGACACTGTGGATTGATAGGCTATAATCGAAGGACAAAATGTTGTTAAAACAACGGTTAGATTGTTCAGTTGTAGAGAAAATTCAAACTATGGATAGATTGGCTACAATCCAAGCCAAACAAATTGTTGAACCAACGCTTGGATTTTCGAGGAAAAGAAAAGATTGAAACTATGGATCGATTGGATATAATCCAAGGGCACAATATTATTGAACAACTGTTAGATTTTCCAGTTGAAGGAAAGATTGAAACTATGGAGAGTTTGGCTATAACCCAAGGCCAAAAAATTGTTGAAACAACGGTTGGATTTTCCAGGAACAGAAAAGATTGAAACTATGGATAGATTGGCTATAAGCCAAGGCCAAAAAATTGTTGAAACAACGGGTGGATTTTCCAGGAAAAGAAAAAAATGAAAATATGGATAAATTGGCAAAAGTTGAAAAAAAAAATTGTTGAACCAACGGTTCGATTTTCCAAAAATAAGAAGAGATTGAAACTATGGATAGATTGGCTGTAATCCAAGGCCAAAATATTGTTCAAGCAACGGTTGGTATTTTCGGGAAAAGAAAAGATTGAAACTTTGTACAAACTGGCAATAGTTCAAGGCCAATATATTGTTTAAACAACGGTTAGATTTTCCAGGAATAGAAAAGATTCAAACTATGGATAGATTGGCTATAACCCAAGGTCCAAAAATTGTCTTAACGACCATCAGATTTTCCAGTTGAAGAAATGATTAAAACTAAGGATAGATTGGCTATAATAGAAAGCTAAAAAATTCTTGAAACAACGGCTGGATTTTTCAGGAAAAAGAAAAGATTGAAACTATGGATAGATTTAATATAATCCAAAGCGAAATAATAGTTGAAAAAACGGTTTTTCCAGGAAAGGAAAAGATTGAAACTATGGATAGATTGGCTATAATCCTAGGCCAACATATGGTTGAAACAACGGTTAGTTTTTCCAGTTGAAGAACTGATAAAAACTATGGAGAGATTGGCTATAATCCAAAGCCAAAAAATTGTCGAAACAGCGGTTGGATTTTTCAGGAAAAGAAAAGAAGGAAACTATGGATAGCTTGGCAATAATCCAAAGTCAAACAATTGTTGAAACGACGATTGGATTTTCCAGTTGAAGAAAAGATTGAAACTATGGATAGATTGGCTATAATCAAAGGCCAAAAAATTGTTAAACGAACGGTCGGATTTTCCAGGAAAAGAAACTATTAAAACTAAGGACAGATTACCTATAATCCAAGGCCCATAAATTGTTGAATCAACGGTTGCATTTTCCAGGAACAGAAAAGATGGAAACTATTGATAGATTGGCTATAACCCAAGGCCAAAAAATTGTTCAAACAACGGTTGAATTTTTCAGGAAATAAAAGAGTGAAAACATGGATAAATTAGGAATAACTCAACGCCAAAATATCGTTGAAAGAACGGTTGAATTTTCCAGGAAAAGAAAAGATTGAAATTATGGATGGATTGGCTATAATCAAAGGTCAAAAAATTGTTGAACCAAACGTTGGATTTTCCTCGAAAAGAAAAGTTTGAAACTATGGATAGGTTGGCTATATTCCAAGGCCAAAAACTTGTTAAAACGACGGTTGCAATTTCCAGTTCAAGAAGCCATTGAAAGTATGGATAGGTTAGCTATAATCCATGGCCAAACAATTGTTGAAACAACGGTTGGACTTTTCAGTTAAAGGAAAGATTGAAGCTATGGATGGATTGGCTATAATCAAAGGCCAAAAAAATTGTTGAAACAACCGTTAGATTTTCCAGTTGACGAAAAGATTGAAACTATGGATAGATTGGCTATAATCCAAAGGGAAATAATAGTTGAAACAACGGTTGGATTTTCCAGGAAAAGAAAAGATTGTAACTATAGATAGATTGGCTATAATCGAACGCAAAAACAATTGTTGAACCAACGCTTGGATTTTCCAGGAAAAGAAAAGATTGAAACTATGGATAGATTGGCTATAATCCTAGGCCAACATACTGTTGAAACAACGGTTAAATTTTCCAGTTGAAGAACTGATAAAAACTATGGAGAGATTGGCTATAATCCAAAGCCAAAAAATTGTTGAAACAACGGTTGGATTTTTCAGGAAAAGAAAAGAAGGAAACTATGGATAGCTTGGCAATAATCCAAGGTCAAAAAATTGTTGAAACGACGATTGCATTTTCCAGTTGAAGAAAAGATGGAAACTGTGGATGGATTGGCTATTATTAAAGGCCAAAAAATTGTTGAAACAACGGTTAGAATTTCCAGTTGAAGAAAAGATTGCAACTATGGATAGATTGGCTATAATCCAAGGCCAAAATATTGTTGAATTAACGGTTGGATTTTCCAGGAAAAGAAACGATCGAAGCTATAGGTAGTGTGGCTATAATTCAAGGCCAAAATATTGTTGAAACAACAGTTGAATTTTCCAGGAAAAGAAAAGATTGAAACTATTGATAGATTGGCCATAGTCAAAGACCAAAATATTGTTGAAACAACGGTTAGATTTTTTAAGTTATTTTAAAGATTGTAATTATGGATAACTTGGCAATATTCCAAAACCGAAAAATTGTTCAAACAACGGTTGGATTTTCCAGTTGAAGAAACCATTGAAACTATGCATAGATAGGCTATAATCGAAGGCCCAAAAACTGTTGAAACAACGGTTGAAGTTTCCAGGAAAAGAAAAGATTGAAAATATGGATAGATTGGTTATAGTCAAAGGACAAAAATATTGTTAAAACAACGGTTGGATTTTCCAGCAAAAAAAAGCAGAAAAGATTGAAACTATAGATAGATTGGCTATAATCCTAGGCCAACATACTGTTGAAACAACGGTTAGATTTTCCAGTTGAAGAACTGATAAAAACTATGGAGAGATTGGCTATAATCCAAAGCCAAAAAATTGTTGAAACAGCGGTTGGATTTTTCAGGAAAAGAAAAGAAGGGAACTATGGATAGCTTGGCAATAATCCAAGGTCAAAAAAAATTGTTGAAACGACGATTGGATTTTCCAGTTGAAGAAAAGATTGAAACTATGGATAGATTGGCTATAATCAAAGGCCAAAAAATTGTTGAAACAACGGTTAGATTTTCGATAGATTAACTATAATCCAAGGCCAAAATATTGTTGAAACAATGGTTAGATATTCCAGTTGAAGAAAAGATTGAAACTATGGATAGATTGGCTATAATCCAAGGCAAATATTTTTGAAACTACGGTTAGATTTTCCAGTTCAAGAAAAGATTGAAACTTTGACAAGATTTGCTATAATCCATGGCCAAAAAATTGTTGAAACAACGGTTGGAGTTTCCAGGAAAAGAAAAGAATGACACTGTGGATTGATAGGCTATAATCGAAGGACAAAATGTTGTTAAAACAACGGTTAGATTTTTCAGTTGTAGAGAAAATTCAAACTATATATAGATTGGCTAGAATCCAAGCCAAATAAATTGTTGAACCAACGCTTGGATTTTCCAGGAAAAGAAAAGATTGAAACTATAGATAGATTGGCTATAATCGAACGCAAAAACAATTGTTGAACCAACGGTTGGCTTTTCCAGGAAAAGAAAAGATTGAAACTATGGATAGATTGGCTATAATCCTAGGCCAACATACTGTTGAAACAACGGTTAGATTTTCCAGTGGAAGAACTGATAAAAACTATGGAGAGATTGGCTATAATCCAAGGCCAAAAAATTGTTAAAACGACGATTGGATTTTCCAGTTGAAGAAAAGATTGAAACTATGGATTGATTGGCTATAATCAAAAGCCAAAAAATTGTTGAAACAACGGTTAGATTTTCCAGTTGAATAAAAGATTGAAGCTATGGATGGATTGGCTATAATCAAAAGGCAAAAAATTGTATAAACGAACGGTCGGATTTTTCAGGAAAAGAAACTATTGAAACTTAGGAGAGATTGGCTATAATCCAAGGCCAAAAAATTGTTGAATCAACGGTTGCATTTTCCAGGAAGAGAAAAGATGGAAACTATTGATAGATTTGCTATAACCCAAGGCCAAAAAATTGTTCAAACAACGGTTGAATTTTTTAGGAAAAGAAAAGATTGAAAATATGGATATGGATATGGATAAATATGGATAAATTCAAGGCCAAAATATTGTTAAAACAACGGTTGAATTTTCCAGGAATAGAAAAGATTGAAATTATGGATGGATTGGCTATAATCAAAGGTCAAAGAATTGTTGAACCAAACGTTGGATTTTCCTCGAAAAGAAATGATTGAAACTATGGATAGATTGGCTATAATCCAAGGCCAAAAACGTGTTAAAACGACGGTTGGAATTTCCAGTTCAAGAAGCCATTGAAAGTATGGATAGGTTAGCTATAATCTATAGCCACACAATTGTTGAAACAACGGTTGGACTTTTCAGTTAAAGGAAAGATTGAAGCTATGGATGGATTGGCTATAATCAAAGGCCAAAAAAATTGTTGAAACAACCGTTAGATTTTCCAATTGAAGAAAAGATTGAAACTATGAATAGATTGGCTATAATCCAAGGCCAAAACATATTTGAAACAACGGTTGGATTTTTCAGTAAAAGAATAGATTGAAACTATGGACAGATTTGCTATAACCCAAAGGTAAATAATAGTTGAAACAACGGTTGCATTTTCCAGGAAAAGAAAAGATTGAAACTATAGATAGATTGGCTATAATTGAACGCAAAAACAATTGTTGAACCAACGCTTGGATTTTCCAGGAAAAGAAAAGATTGAAACTATGGATAGATTGGCTATAATCCTAGGCCAACATACTGTTGAAACAACGGTTAGATTTTCCAGTTGAAGAACTGATAAAAACTATGGAGAGATTGGCTATAATCCAAAGCCAAAAAATTGTTGAAACAGCGGTTGGATTTTCCAGGAACAGAGAAGATGGAAACTATTGATAGATTGGCTATAACCCAAGGCCAAAAACTTGTTCAAACAACGGTTGACTTTTTCAGGAAAAGAAAAGATTAAAAATATGGATAAATTAGGAATAACTCAACGCCAAAATATTGTTGAAACAACGGTTGAATTTTCCAGGAAAAGAAAAGATTGAAATTATGGATGGATTGGCTATAATCAAAGGTCAAAATATTGTTGAACCAAACGTTGGATTTTCCTGGAAAAGAAAAGATTGAAACTATGGATAGATTGGCTATAATCCAAGGCCAAAAACTTGTTAAAACGACGGTTGGATTTTCCAGTTCAAGAAGCCATTGAAAGTATGGATAGGTTAGCTATAATCCATGGCCAAAAAATTGTTGAAACAACGGTTGGAGTTTCCAGTTAAAGAAAATCTTGAAACTATGGATAGATTGGCCATAATCCAAGGCCAAAATATTGTTGAATTAACGGTTGGATTTTCCAGGAAAAGAAACGATCGAGGCTATAGGTAAGTAGTTATAGAGTTGGGGGTACCAGATCATTTGAAAATGATCTGTTACCAAACCCAACTCTCTAACTACTTTCCATGTGATGGAGATAATTTTATGGATAACTATATGTATTTTATTTTCATGAGCGCAATTTTATGGATAACTATATGTATTTTATTTTCATGGCAATAATTTTATGGATAACTATATGTATTTTATTTCATGGGCACAATTATTTGGATACTATATGTTTTTATTTCATGCGGAAACCAACGCATTTTCACATCGCGTGACTTCATACAACAGGAAGTCTGTTTCTATCAGACAGTTCTCCCTTGGGGTATAAAAGCATGGTTTTATCTTTAAAATATTATAAAAGGTCTCTAAAATGAATAACTTATTCAGCGTCAGATTCACCGATTTTATCAATAATCAGTGTGCTTTCATATGATCTGTCCTTGTCAATTGTACCGTTAGGGTATCTAAATTTGACTATTTTGAATCTGAACAAAGGTTTCTTCCTATTGCTCGTGTAAACTTTGCCAATTTTTATAGTTTCTGTACATCCATCATTATAATAGATAGTTTTTAACATTTCAATTTCTCGGTCTGCATATTTAGTGTCAGATTCATCGCTTTTATCAATAATCAGTTTGCAATCATATGATCTGTCTTTATCAATTGTACCGTCAAGGTATCTAAATTCGACTATCTTATATCTGAGCACAGGTGTCTTCGTATTGCCCGTGTAAACTTTGTAAAGTTTTATATTTTTTGTACATCCATCATTATAATCAATAGTTGTTAACATTTCTATTTCTCGGGTTGCGATTTCCATTTATATATAATATAATTTAGATAATATTTAAGAAATGTATATAAAAATAATATCTCATATAATAGTATAGATGAATTGTAATAAAGATATACATGATGAACTGAAAGAATCAGAAGTTGTTTGCCCTTTTTGTGACCAGCAAATAGATTATGCCAGAAAACCAAAAGATGATAAATGCTGTGATAATCAGTATATTATTAACGACGATGGGATGTTAGCATGTCTAAGTTGTGGTGTAGTACAAGGATATAATTATGTGAAAGAATATGTTGATTTTTATAAAAATAGACATAAATTTATAAGAAAATCAGTGTACCATAGAGAATACCATATAAATAATGCTATCATGGATGTTAAGCAAAAATATAATATAGAAATATCGTACCATCAAAAATGTAAGATTGATGCTATATATGTCGAGATAGGTAAGGTTCTTAATGAAGTTAATGGTACAAGGAAAAGGATGATTAGCGTAAATTTCATTATGAGAAAGATATTCAAGATGATGGGAATACCTTACAAAAATATTCCAATTAGTAAATCGAAAAAAACATTAGCTTTTTACAATCGATATTGGGTAAGTATTATGTCTCTTATTGGTGATAAAATAAAATCTATTGTTGAATGAACACCTTATTATATTTTTTTTCAAATTTGTCAGTTAACGGACACATATCGATAATTATATCATCGAGAATTTTGACGAAATCAAGAAATTCTTTGTCATTATACTCCAGTCCTCTCATAAAAGACCGTAAATGTGTTAAAACCTTTTCGTACGAAGTGTATGCGAATTTAGACATTTCTATCTTCTTTTTGAAATTTTTAGTCTCTGAATATGTTTTAAGTAAGAGCCCAGTACCGGATATCACTCCAAGAGGAATAGGGTTTAGTGTTACACCACCAACTATTGTTCCTGTAGCTACCAATAAAGGGGATCCAATATTACATGCAAGTTCTGTTTTTTTGAAATATTTGTAAGTCATTTTGGCAAGCCAGTATTTCTTATGATAGAATTTGTATAATGCTTTCAACTCAGATATTTGATTTTCCGTTAATTTTTCTGAAACATGGTTCCAATTGAATATATTATGTTTATCCATAGATATTATATGGTTACATTTTTCTTTTTGAATGACTCTTTAATATTGGAGTATAATGTTCTGATGTTTTTAATCAATCTTTCTATGCTTTCGAGAATTTCATTAATTAAAATAGCTGTTCTCATATATATATAAGTTAGATTATTCATCCTGTAAACGATGTCGAAACATCGGTCAGCTTTGAAGTGTTTGGTTGATATGTTCCGCATTGTGATATATAATGAATGAAAAAATATCTATGGCACTCTATATTCAATCAACAGTAAGAGTTCTTCATTTTTTACAACTGAACCCAGTTCCACTGCCAAATGACCAAAAGCCAGTATTAAATTAATACTTATTGTCTGTGTTCGAGTTGCTTTGGTTGAAGTGTAAGTGATTGATTGAGTTAAATGGTCACTGTGTTTTACTTTTAAAGAAATAGGCGTATATCGTCTTTTGACTTTGAAATAGAGCACTGTTATAGTTAATATGTGGCTATGATTTGGAATGATTATTTTGTCACAACCATTTAATAAAAATTTGTTCCTATTTTTTGTATTCAAAATCCCATTTATGTAATGAACGGAACCACGCAAACGATGTCCGTTTAAAGATAAATCTGTTTCCATCACCAATTTTCCATTCTCAATTACAAAAGCGGTGTCATAGACACTTGGGTCAACGTTTGAAATTGTTTCTTTTACACCATAAACAATAAGATGTCCAATTGTTAAAAGTGATGGAAAAGTAACTGTACCGTGCAGATCGAGATAAATAAATTGTGGAGGCGAGCTACCCCATCGGTGAAAATTGATAACTGTTTTGGTATAGTTTTCGAATGTTTTTGTTGCATAATTAGAAATTGAAATCGTAGTGCCTTGCACTGCCACACTCAACTCACTCATTTCCGGCGGAAACCATTCAACTACCAAAGTATAGTAACCGACTGGAAGTTTATAAAGGTTAAAACCGAGGCGTGATTGGTACTGGTTTGGTGAGCTTTTTTGAAACAGGAGTTTAAGTTGGTAAGCTTTTTTATTAATTTGATGTGGAGAATTGATATAATTACTTTCAAGACCATGCTAAAAACGCATTTATTCAGAATTGCTTATTCCAATTTTCTTTAGCTGTCCTATGCAATATAATGTAAATAGTTTAGTTAGTCATTTAGTTTTTAGACAATTTGTTTAAATCATGTAATTTATTATCAGAAAGGATTTGTAAAGTGCTTTTGATCATATCTAAATGTAAAAAGCGCTATAGAAGTAATAAACATTATTATTATTATTATTATTATTATTATTATTATTAAAACCTGAATATTAATTCACTTGAAGATTCGTCGTCGTTTTCCATTAAATATCTGAAGGCGTCTTTTTTTTGTCCTGAATTAATAATCTGAGATTCATGAATTTTTTGAGTGACAAGATTTCTCAAATCTGTTATTTCATTTTCCATTAACTCAACATTAACTGCGGATTTCGAATTTTTTGAATCGGTTTTTAAGTTAATAATTTTATTGTTATTTAAATTCAAGTCTCCCGACATACTTGTTGTGCCATCAAGTTTGAGATAATTTTTTTGCGAGTTAGTGATTCTCTGAGTGATATATTCTACAGTAGCAACGTCTTTTTGGTTTACTGGAAATTTGACATTGGTGATCGCATTATCTTTCATATCGATAGTAGTGTCCTTATCTAATTTTTTCGCAAGCTGATTATCGACATACTTTTTATTTGTTGCTTGATCTGCCTGTAATGGATCTTTAACGTTAAAGATTGTATTATTGTTCATGTCTAAAGTTTGTTCCATAGATCCACCTTCTTTTTTACTCAAAAAAATGGCTCTAGCTGTGTTATATGATATTGCCTTATTAGTATTTCCATGGACTGGATATGGTTGAGATTGTAAAATTAAATCTCCTGTCATTGTACTACCTGATTTTGAAACAAACTGAGTTGTATCCATACTTGGAATCTTGGCTATTTCAGAATCGAGATAAGATTTTATAACAACGTCATTGTTATTGGTTCCTTGTTTCACTTTAACCAGTTTTTTATTTTCCATATCGTAATTACCATCAGAATTTAGTTTAAAACCGATCCCTTGAAGTCCCCGTGAACCAGATGAAACTGTGTCTGATGATGAAGTTGAACTATGTTCATTAAAAATTCCCATATATAATATGATTAGATTATGATAAGTTATTATATTTTTCCATAAAAGTTTCTATTTATCAACTTCTTTGGTTTGTCTACATACAGGAACGAATACGGTTTTTTGGCTGCTTTGATGTATTGATCCTTATCAACACCAAGTTCTCTTGATATCAGACTACGTTCATTATTACTTGGGAATTCATAAACACAGAAATGAGAACAGTTCAACCTTATATCCTTTGGTGTTCCATAGAAAGATTGACTCAGATAAATAACCGAACAATTTTTATGCCTACCTGTTATGGTCTCCCTGTGCGTTTACCATATATAGTAATTACATGCGCACGCATGGATTGAATAAAACGTGTTTGCAGTGAACCGCCATGTTGTCCCGGTGCGTTCCTAGATCTCTTGTCAATACATGACAATTTTGGCGACGAGAACGGGATCTTAGGGTTATTTTACAGCGGAAAAAGTGAAAGAAATTCCTAAACAAGATCCACACGACGTCTCAAGATGCCAACCGAGACTGATGCGGCACAAAATCCGGTTCGGAACATCGGAAAAGTTCAGAAGTTCGCAGTGGGAACCGACTTCGAAGCGTATGCAGAACAGCTAGAATTCTTCTTCGTGGCCAATGGAGTGACCGACTCGAAACAGAAGAAAGCCGTCCTGTTAACTAATCTTCCCACCGAAACGTACCAGCTGGCGAAAGATTTGGTGGCCCCGACATTGTTAAGAGAAGATTCTCTCACGTATGACACGATCGTAGAGCGTCTCCAGAAGCAATTGAAGCCCCAGAAATCTGCTCTAGTCGCCAGGTATGAGTTTGACAACCGAGCGCGAAACGCAGGAGAAACGGTGAGTCAGTATGTTGCTGTTCTAAAGCATCTAGCTACTGATTGCAAGTTTAATGATGCCATGCGAGTGGAAAGGCTCAGAGATAGATTGGTTTCGGGTATTCGAGATAAGAGAATGATGTCAGAGCTTTTGAAACTCAAACTCGAGGAACTGACATTTGACATTGCTGTAGCGAAATGCATCGCTATTGAGCAATCTTACAAGGATGTTGAAGCTCTCCAGGGGGGTAAAGAGTCAAACCCAGTTGATTTGTTATCCAAGTCAAGGCCAAACAAGAAGCTTAAACCTAAGAAGGAAGCTAGACCTTCAGAGAAAAAGAGTTCCCCATCCCCTAAAGAGCCAGGTGATCAAAGTTGCTACCGTTGTTTGGGAAATCATGATCATAAAAGTTGTCCGTACAAAAGGGAAAAATGTCACCACTGTAACAAGACCGGCCATATTGTGAGGGCTTGTAAATCCAAGAAAAGGGAGACACAAGCTGCCCGACCTCCAGTAAATTATGTGGACAGTGATGACGGAGACAGCGATGACTACTTAGGATCCCTTGAGGTTAATAACGTGAGTGACAAGGATCATGTGATATGGGTCAGCCCCGAAGTACAGGGAAGGGTGGTCAAGATGGAACTAGACACAGGTTCAGCTGTGTCTGTACTCCCATACAAACAGTATCAGGAACATTTTGGTCACGTGAAACTAGCAAAGAGCCATGTCACACTTAAGACCTACACTGGGCAGAAAATCACGCCTAAGGGAGAGATGAAGTGTATTGTTAAGTTTAAGGGCCAAGAAAAGGAGTTAACCCTACAAGTGGTTGAGACACCAGGGCCAGCATTGTTTGGGCGTGACTGGCTCTCCAAAATTCAGCTGGACTGGGGTGAAATCAAAGCCCTTAAGCTTAGCCAGACACCGGAAGGGGTCATGCAGCACAAAGTGGATCAGTTGTTGCAGAAATACGAGTCTGTATTTTCTGAGGGCGTAGGCACACTTAAAGGCCACAAGGCTGATTTAAAAGTTGAGGAGGGCTGCCAGCCTAGCTTTCATAAGCCACGTCAAGTTCCATATGCACTTCGCCCCAGGGTAGAAGCAGAATTGACACGTTTAGAGGAGGACGGTATTCTGTCTAAGGTAGAATACAGTGAATGGGCTACCCCGATTGTCCCGGTAGTTAAGCGAAATGGATCAGTGCGCGTCTGTGGCGATTTCAAGGTCTCGGTCAATCCAGTTCTTCTTGCAGAACAGTATCCTCTGCCGCGCATAGAGGATATTTTTGCGAATTTGGCTGGGGGAAAACATTTTAGCAAACTTGATCTACGCCAAGCTTATCACCAGATGGAAGTAACAGAGGAATCCAAGAAATACCTCACGATCAATACGCACAAGGGTCTTTTTCAATACAATCGGTTAGTTTTTGGCGTTACTTCAAGTCCAGCAATTTGGCAACGTGCCATAGACCAGGTATTACAGGGGATACCTGGCACCCAGTGTATCCTCGATGACATGATCGTCTCGGGCAAAACCGATGAAGAGCATTTGGAGAATTTAGAGAGCGTGTTTAAGCGACTGCAAGACGCGGGTCTGAAGGCCAACAAAGAGAAGTGCGAGTTCTTCAGGGATCGAGTTCAGTTCTGTGGGCATGAGATCGACAGAGAAGGTCTCCACAAGACACAAGAGAAGATTGAGGCAGTAGTTAGCGCGCCAAGACCTGAGAATGTGTCACAGCTTCGCTCATTTTTAGGGCTCGTTAACTATTACAACCGCTTCTTGCCTAATGCATCCACAGTTCTCCACCCACTTCACCAGTTGTTAGAGCAAAACAGCGAATGGCAGTGGACTGAACAGTGCGAGCAAGCCTTCACAGAGGCTAAGCGCCTGATTACATCTGAGCAGGTGCTAACGCATTATGATCCAGCGTTACCAGTTAGGCTTGCATGCGATGCTTCACCAACCGGCATCGGTGCGGTTCTTTCACACGTCATGCCTGATGGCAGCGAAAGGCCAGTAGCTTTTGCGTCCCGATCGTTGACCAAGACAGAACGCAAGTACGCCCAGATTGACAAGGAGGCTTTGTCCATCGTATGGGGGGTGAAACGGTTCCATGTGTACCTCTATGGGAGGCGATTCACGCTCATTACAGACCACAAGCCCCTCACTGCCATTTTCCACCCAGAGAAGGGAGTTCCTGCCATGACCGCTGCGAGACTCCAGCGCTATGCTATGTTCCTGGCTGGTTTCGATTACAAGATAGAGTATAAGAGCACGACCAAGCACTGCAATGCTGATGGGCTGTCTCGGCTCCCCCTTCAGCAAAACGAGAGGGAGGAGATGGAAGTGGATTCGTCAGAGGTGTTCCACGCAACCCAGTTTGAGCCATTACCTGTAACCAGTGAAGCAGTTGCTAGAGAAACACGTCGTGACCCAGTCCTAGCAAGGGTGTACGAGTCCATCGTGAAAGGATGGTCTGCTCGTATAGGTGGAGACAAGCCTTACTACGAGCGGCGCAATGAACTGACGGTTCACCAAGGTTGCATTCTATGGGGAATGAGAGTGGTAATCCCCAATAAGCTCCAAGACAGAGTGTTGGAGGAGCTGCACGACGGGCATCTGGGTGTGGTAAAAATGAAAGCGCTAGCGAGGAGCTACGTCTGGTGGCCTAATATCAGTGGCCAACTGGAAGAGCTAGCGAAAGCCTGCAGTGGGTGTCAGCACAACCAGAAGATGCCTACTAAAGCACCATTGCATCCGTGGGAGTGGGCCACTACACCATGGCAACGCATACACATCGACTATGCCGGCCCATTCCAGAACTCGATGTTCTTAGTAGTTATCGATGCACACAGCAAGTGGCCGGAAGTGGTTCCTGTTAGTTCCACCACTTCAAGTTCGACCATCGAAGTCCTACGCGATTTATTTGCCAGATTTGGAATCCCTGAACAGATCGTTAGTGACAACGGTACACAATTCGTTTCGGAGGAGTTCCAGGCGTTTGTCAGATCCAATGGTATCCGCCATTTAACGTCAGCACCATACCATCCGGCTACAAACGGTCTAGCTGAGAGGGCTGTACAAACTTTCAAGCAAGCGTTACGTTCCATGCATCAAAGCTCAAAGCCGGTGAAGGAGAAGTTGGCAAAGTTTCTCATAGCTTATAGGAACACTCCTCACTCCACTACCGGTGTGAGCCCTGCACAGTTACTCCTTGGAAGACCGTTGCGCACTCGCCTAGATTTGGTGAAACCTAACTTGAACCGTAAGATGGTTAACCAACAGCATCAGCAGAGCTTTAGGGCCGCGAATGAGAAGGGTAGACAGTGTCGTCAGTTAGAGATTGGTGATTCTGTGATGTCACGAGATTATCGGGGGGATCTGAAGTGGCGTTCAGGGCTGATTGTCAAGAAGACAGGTCCGCTGATGTACGAGGTGCAGGTGGCACCTGGGATTATTTGGCGTCGACATATCGACCAGCTGAAGCCAACGGCAGTTGAGCCCGACACTGTTGAGGTCAGCCTACCACCAGCGCCAATCCAACAGAGTGCACCACCCAATGTGGTTGGTACAGTTCCAGAGGATCCCGTGGCAGATCAACCGGAGATGGTTTCTGTTCCCTCACCTGTAGCCACCGACCCTCCTGAAGTGACTCCAGTCAGTCCTACAGTCCGTGAGCGGCGGTACCCCCAGAGAGTGCGCAGGGTACCACAGAGACTCGATCTCTGAACTGTTTTTCTTTTTAGTTTCTTTGTTTTCTGTTTTTCTTAGAAACTGTAGGTTGCCGGACACTGTTAGTCGATTTAGTTGTTTCCTTGAGATTGTATCTTAGGCTCAGTCTACAAACTAGGGACAGATCATTTTTGTGTGGAGGAAATGTTATGGTCTCCCTGTGCGTTTACCATATATAGTAATTACATGCGCACGCATGGATTGAATAAAACGTGTTTGCAGTGAACCGCCATGTTGTCCCGGTGCGTTCCTAGATCTCTTGTCAATACATGACACTACCCCTTATGAAATAATCGATAAGGGGTTTCTGGTTTTTATCACATACATAATCATCAAATATGACAATCTTTTGTGCCTCATCCTCCATATCTTCAACTGGTATAATTTCATTATTACTACAGACGAGTACATCATAACCAACCGATTTACTTATTTCATTGAATATCTTTATCATATTCTGGTATTTTTCTTGTTCCAAGTTTTTGGCATATAGGTGGATCTGATCGAAATGGACTAATGGCTTCGTTAACATATGATAAAGCAAATTTGTTTTTCCACTTCCACTTCCTCCGCATATCAGCATTCGAAATGTGTCATGTGGCATATATTGATACAATTGTTTGTAACTGTTCGTTTTATCAACGTTTCGGTCGTAATTTGGTATTTCCATATATAATACATTAGATAACTTGAGATAAGTTAAGATAAGTTAAGATAAGTTAAGATAAGTTAAGATAAGTTGAGATAACTTTATCTATGCAATATATATTATGGACATTGAAAGAATGAAGAAAATATCAGAGGCTAAAATTAATGCCGGTAAACAAGTAAGTAATGTAAGAAACACGCTAAAAGAATTTGAACATGGAAGACAGGATATTCAGGAAGAATTATCTGAAGTATATAAGCCGATTGTTAAAGCTCAAGAGGATGTCAAACAAACAATGGATGAGAAACAGGACAAAATGCTTGAACAGTTACAGAAAAACCAAAAAGCATTAACATCAGGGCTTGAAGATCTTCTTATGTTTCAGCAATTACCTGATGAAAAACAGCAAGAAACGAAACTTCCTATTGGTTATGAACCAGAAATGATGAAACCTGGATTGCAGTCTAATTTTGATGCTGGTTTTGATGATGATGAAATACTAAAATTAATGGAGTATAAATTAAGTCCTCCTAGTCATGTATTAAAACAATCAATTGATGGACTCCTGGACATTAATGAATTCAACGCAGAACTTGGTGAACAAATAAAACAAATAGGTATACAGAAGGGTCATTTATCTACTACCAAAAAAAATCGAAAAGAAAATAAAGACCAGATTGATGATTTAGACAAAGACATAAAGTTGTTACAAAAATACAGAAAACGTATACAAATTTTTCCAGAAGGTCTAAAAACAGTTGGTAAGGGTTATACACAACCAAAAAGAAATGCGTACAAGATATCATCTGGTGGTCAATATGGTAATCTGATGATTGATGTTCCAAAATTGATGGGACAGTTGCATCTGGTGGCGAAAAAAGATGGTGAGAAAGTACTTGATAAAAAGGTTGATTTCGACACTCTTGATCTGCTAACAAAGAGATTTAATAGCAAAAAGAAGTATAGTGACCTTTCAAAGATGGTTTTCAATCAATTGAATAAACTAAGTGAGATACCTATCCACAGAACTTCTAAAAAATTCTCCAAACTTGGGTCAGGTGTAGTATATTATAATAATGTTAATGATCTCATCAATCGGATGGGGCTTCTTGGAGGCAGCATATTGGCAGGTAATGATGGTGCAAAGAGTGAAATGTCTGAGATAGTACATAAATTATATGAACTTGGTAAAATCGATAACAATCAGCTTAACGATCTATTGAAAAGTTATGTCATCCAAGTGTAATTTCATTGTTTATCTAATCTAAATATATATGCAAGAACGAGCAATTAATATCAATTCGTTTAATCGACAGAAGATTGGAAGATCTCGTCCAGAGGATTATACAATCAAATTTGACCCTATCATGCATCTGGATACCGAGATGCGTCATGAATTAGCAGTAGATCGAGTAACAATGACGTACTCATGGCATAATATCAATGCAGAATATGGTAACAACCAGATAAAATATACAAAAAACAATGGTTCTACTTGGAAAACAATCAATTTTGTTGACGGAATGTATAGTTATGACGACATTTCTGAATATATCATTGGGGTTGTTACACAAAACGGAGATCAGCCAAGTAATAATCAGGTTGGGGTGAAGATTTATTTTGTGCTTTCGTCATACCGCGTTGTTGTCGAACTCGGAAATGATTGGCAATTAGATATACGGAATTCGACATTCAGTGATTTAATTGGATTCGAACCAAAAATTATAACACAGACAGAATATAGCACCAAGTTACCAAATATCACCAATTCTATCGACACTATACACATAAATTGTGACGTTGTAACGGATTCAATCACAGATGGAAAATTCAGTAATACTTTGGCTATAATACCAACCGATAATCTCACAAGAAGCTATCCATTTACATTCGAACCAAGACGTGCGCTATTCAGTCCAGTTTCAAAAACGATGATCTCTGAAATGCGCATCACACTGACAGATTCAATAGGAAGATCAATAGATTTGAATGGTATCGATTGGCACATGACATTAATCCTGAGATCCAGTTTTATCTAATATATTGATATATGACACGCCAAAGTGAATTAAAGAGAAGATACGATCCAGAAATTGGCAGATATGTAAAAAAACATATTAATTCTGGAGAAATACACGGTGAAGGATTGATGGATATTTTCAAATCAGTTGGAAGCAAGCTATTTGGTAAAACAGCTAAGGAAATAGCTAAAAAAGCAGCTACCACTGCAGCAACAAAAGCAGCTACAAAAACAGGGGAACATCTTGGTAATAAAGCAGGAGATAGAATCATTCAATTGCTAAGCAAGAAACAACCAGAACAACAAACTATTAGTAAAGCTAATGAAAGACCATTGACTGATTTCGAAATTGCTGAGAGGGTCAATCGACTTATATCGGGAGGTAAAATCAGAAGGTAAAATTATATAATCTAATGATATATGGAATCTTATAGAAACCCAAAATATGTCGAGAGATACGAAGATGTTATTTTCGAGCTTGAAACACCACTGAATTCTGTTGTCGCCAACAATCGTTCTCAAAAGAAAGACGGGTATCGGTTTGTTGTTGATAATTCAGGAGAAGTTACTCCTTTTGACTGGTACAATGCACATCTCGGGATCAGTTTCAAGGTCAATAAATTGGCCGATGGTACAGCTATCGCTGGAAATGACACTAATGGAATCGTAAATTCAATTCATAGTTTCATAAAGAATTTTGATGTCAAGATGAATGGTAAGAAAGTGTATGATTGCAACGATGCCAATCACTGTGTCAATATAAAGAATCTTCTAGAATATTCTCCAGGTTATGCACAATCGACTGCAACCAACGAGTTCTTTCATCTGGATACCTACAGGAGCAATGAAATACGCCCAGCTCAAGCTGCTTATAATAAAGGATTTGCCGAAAGGAAGGTGCTTCTGGGTGCGTCTGTTGTAGTCACAAGAGAATTGCCTCTCAATAGATATTCATTTTTTGAAGCTCTTGAAAGAAATCTACTGCCATCAGGTCGATTGGAATTGAATATTGAATTTGAATCTGATGCTAATTTGATCTGGCAGGCAGCTGATGATTGCAGAGTTGTGATGACAAAGTTGCAACTGATTGTGCCACGAATCACATTTAACAGTGAAGGACAAAGCCTGTATATGAGCAAATTTCTGAAACCGTATAAATGGACATACCTCCGTGAAAACATTGAGAGAAGTAATTCAACAACACAGCGAGCAGGTCATTTCAAGATATCCAGTGGTATTTCAAAGCCACGGCACGTGTTTGTATACATAATCAACGACGCCAATATCAATCTACAGACAGCCAATCCATTTCTTTATAACACCTTTTCAGTCAGTACAGATCCCAGGTATCTTATGAATTGTCATCTTGAAGTGGGAAACGGGCAAGAATATCCTGAGATACATTATACACCAACAACAGACCTGAGTCGGGTATACAGAGATGTTCTGAAATACGTTCACAAGAACTCAGAATACGGTGAGGGATCACTTCTTAATATCAGTAATTTCCAGACATTGTTTCCATTTCTGTATTTCGATCTCACCAAGCAGAAGGCAGACATCAGAGACGGTACAACGAAACTTACTTTCCGTTATGAACTTTCAAATACAACAACTACAGCTTACAGTGTATATGCACTGACTTTGTATGAACAGGAAGCTGAACTGGTACAGCAGAACGGCAAGCTGCTTTTCCGATAAGGACTTAACACATTTAATTCAACTTAACGATTTTAATCTAACAAAAAACATATTTAATTCAACTTAATGATTTTAATCTAACATATATCATATACAAGATATGTCATATGTTAAATATGGAGTAAAATTATCAGCTGGACAGAAAGAAAAACTGGCAAAAGCTTTGTCAAATAAATCAGCGATAACGATACGGTTGACAAAAAGTGATTTGACTGGCCATGATGAATTAATGCTCACCAGAACACAGTTGAAACGTATACAAAGAGCTATGAAAAACCGTACTGGGGTTGATTTGAAAATCAGTAAAACCCAGATCAGACATCTCGTACAGCATGGAGGTTCTCTCTGGAGTTCATTGTTGACACTTGGTGCGAAAGCCCTTCCTTTTGCAACCAAGGCTGTTTCAAAAGCTTTGCCTGCTCTGGCAACAGGTGCCTTGTCTGGATTGGCGAGTCTTGGTGTTGACAAGATATTTGGAAAGGGACAATCAGGTGGTTTCTTGATTCCACAAGACAAAATCAATCAACTGATAAAGCATAAGGATCTATTGACAAAAAAGCAGAAAGAACAAATTGTAACAGCTCTTCACACAGGAGGTCAACTCGTTGTTAAGCCAACAAAAACACAGTCTGGGGGCTTTCTTGGTACCCTTTTGGCTTCTATCGGTGTTCCTCTGTTGTTGAATGCTTTAACAGGAAAGGGATTACAAGTTGACAGAAGACGATCAAGACGATCAGCTAACGTTTATGCACCAAAAACAGGGCAGCCCGGAAGGGGATTGCAGGTTGACAAACATGGATTAAGAGGATCTTTTCCTATCTATGTCCCATCGCATTATACATCACCTCCATTTATTGGTTCATGGAAAAATCCTATCGGGATGGGTGTCAAAAAAAAAAGAACATCAAAAAAAAAGGGCAAGGGTCTGCTTCTCGGAAAAAACAGTCCATTCAACGGAATCCCATTGCTAGGAGCAATTCTGTAAAATTCGTGAACAAGCCATTGAGTAATTTCGATTTATTGAATTGGGTTGAAAAATTGGGAATAAAACATTTTAGAGGTGTTTATAGTAGAGATGCATTACCACAAAAAATATTGAAAGATGAAGTTGGAATTGTTAATTTGGATTCCCAAATAGGGTCTGGTACGCATTGGGTAGCATATAGAAACGGTAAAAATGTAGCTGAATACTTTGATAGTTTTGGGTTAATAATGCCATCAGAGATTCAAAAATATCTATCAACAAGTGGAAAACAAATATTTCATTCAGGAGATGAGATCCAAGAGAGAGATTCAGTCCTTTGTGGATATTGGTGTTTATACTATCTAATGGAGAGACAAAAAGGCGTTCCTATGCTTAATGTCATCCATAATGCAAATTTCGATATGAATGATCAAAGTGTCAATCATCGTTTCATTATTGATTACTTTAAAAATAAGCAAGGAGGTGAAAATCCATTAGGTAAAGCTTTCGAGGCAGCCAAAATAGCCGAACAAATAACTCGCAAAGTAATACCATCAACCAACCATGTATTTGACCGAAATTGGTCTGGTGATATCTTAAAAGGTGCTTTTAATAAAGAAACTGGTTTGACAAGCAATAAATTCTGGACTAGACCAAAGAAGGGAACAGTTATGCGTCTGGTCAAGAATCCAAAAACTGGTAAATATGAGAATGTGTACGTTGAACCATAAATTTTATCTAATCATATTATATATGAAATCATATTGCGTGAAACAAAAAAAGGTCACAGAATGTGTACCCGGGAGTGAACGATATGAAAAGGCTAAAAATGGGAGGCTTATGCTTAAATGTACTTGTGCAGAATGTGGAATCATTAAAACGAAATTCGTTAAACAGGCGGGAAACGGGGTCGCCCGTCGAAAGGGGCGGGCTTACTAGATACAGTAGCATCGACTGGTACTGATTTATTGATTCACCACGGTATTCCTTGGCTTGGAAAAAAGGCAGTTGAAATGGGAAGATATTATGGATCAGAAGCCTTGAGAAACCCAAAACTGCAGAAAAAGGCTATCGATTATGCTCTGGATAAGTTGAATCCAATGATTCAAAATGTCGGAAGTCAAGCTCTTGATCAATTATCAACCAAAATTAGACCAAATAGAAAGTATAAAACCGACAGAAAGGATTTGGATGGTGGTAGTTTAGATATCCATAAACTAATTGGGAAATTACCGACACCAAAAGCTGGATGGACTCCTGGAAAGTATAAATACATGGGAGCATATAACCCTCTCGATAAACAGTTAGAGTATGATAAAAACACTGGAGAGGTCACCAAGTGGCACGTACAACCTTACAATGAAGTTGATAGAATATCAGCTCATCATGATATTTGTTATGATATGGGGAAAAACAAAGGTGCATGTGACAGAAAAATGGTCAAGTCATTAGATGAAATTCCTTATGGACAGATGCCAAAATGGGGACAAACAGCACGATTTCTAATCAACACGAAGCAGAAACTAGGTCTAGGTGTAAAACAAAGGAAGACAAAAAACGTGAAAGGCCGTCGAGTGAAGAAAACTGGCAAGAAAAATTAGCTGATGAGCTTCATAAACCGATAAAGCGTAACTTCACCCGGCGGCGTGTTATTGTAAACCATATTGACGAAATATGGTGCTCTGATATTGTTGAGATGCAAAAGTTCAGTCGATGGAACGCTGGCTACAGATATCTTCTTATGGTTTTAGATATATTCTCTAAATACGGTTGGATCGTCCCATTAAAAGATAAAAAGGGTGAAACCGTTATGAATGCTTTTAAAACAATCCTTAAAGAAGGCAGAAAACCACAATATCTTTGGACAGACAAAGGCAAGGAGTATTACAACAAACATGTTAAGGAACTACTTGATAAGAATAAAATAACCTTGTACTCAACTGAGAATGAGGAAAAGTCGTCAGTTTGTGAAAGATGGAACAGAACAATTAAAACCAAGATGTGGAAGCAGTTTACTGTTCAAGGTAATACACAGTATTTAGACATGCTACCCAAATTAGTGAAACAGTATAACAACACAAAACATTCAAGCACAAAGATGACGCCCACTGAAGCCAGTAAAAAGATCAATGAAGGAACTGTTTACTTTAATCTATATGGTGATATGGAAACATCAAAACAGCAACCGAAATTTCAAGTTGGTGATAAGGTTAGAATAAGTAAGTATAAACGAAATGTGTTTGATAAGGGCTATACACCAAATTGGTCTGAGGAAATTTTAACAGTTGATGAAATAAAACATACAAACCCAATCACTTACAAACTAAAGGATCTCAGAGGTGAAGACATTCAAGGGAGTTTTTATGAACCTGAATTACTGAAAGCTGAACAAAAGGTATTCAGAATTGATAAAGTCATTCGGAGGAATTATAAAAATAAGCAAGCTTTGGTGAAGTGGAAGGGGTATAGTGATGAATTCAACAGTTGGATACCGTTCAAGGACTTGAAGGATATATAAAATGATTTAAACGAGATTGAAATATTTATTTAAAATAATAATATAGTATTAATATATATATGGAAAATCAGAATGTTAAGAGAGGTCGAGGTAGACCACCAAAATATTCAACTGAAGAAGAGAGGAAGGATGCTTTAAGACGACAAAAATCGAAGTACATGCTAGACAAAGAATGGTATTGTGATATTTGTAAAACAGGTCGTAACTATACACTGGCTGGCAAGCATTGTCATTTGAAGACGATAAAGCACCAAAAAAATAGCATTGCATCAATATCATGGAGAAAAATAATTGACATAATGCAAGGACATAATGCATAATAATGTTTCATAATTACAGTTCAAAGGATCCAATCGCGGATCATTTGAATTCTTGACTGTGTTTGAACGCAGATTAAAACTACTTAAAAAAATATCTTTACTATAGTATATATAATGAAATCAGAAAAATCTAATTATATAGATATGGATAAAGCTAGTTTGAAGAAACTCAGTAAATCAGAACTTATCAAATTGCTTCTGAAGCTAGAGAAGAAGCCAGTTCCAACACCAAGAACATACAAACCAAGGAGACCAATACCAACACCTCGCAAGAGTGTCAAACAGATGGTTAAGCAGTACGAAGATAATATCATTCTACCGCCTCAAGAATTCAGGGATAATTATAAACCAATTCCAACACCAAGAACCAAAAAACCAGTTCCAACACCAAGAACCATAATAAAACAAACAGACAAAGCTTTAAAAGGTTTCACTAAGTCATTTGAAATCGGCATCAGAAACAATAAAGACCCTTTGATTCAAATGCAAAACACCAGAAAGGCTATAGAACAACGTGTAATAACTTTGTTGAATGAAATGAAAGGCTTGAAATATGTTGAAACATTGAAAGTCACATTCAATAAAATGTCTGATGGTGAAATAGTGATTAAAAATGGATATTTCAACAGTAAAGTCCAAACAATTATTAACCATACAGAAATCAATGAAGCATTACAAATGTCTAAACAAAATATCTTAAACCAGATCTCCCAGTGGATATCAGAAGGTTCAGGATGGACTATCCAATCTGTTGATAGCCATTACCTAAACATTGTCAAATACAAACCAATGAAAGGATCCTCATATATCCAACTGCCTTACGAACTGCGAAATAGTGCGAAGGGACTAATTAACATGAAAAATGAGGATAATGAATGTTTCAGATGGTGCCATATCAGACATATAAATCCGCAAGAAAAATATCCTCAAAGGATTAAAAAAGTCGATAAACCGTACGTTAAAAAGTTAGATTACTCAGGTATTGAATTCCCAGTTAGTGTAAAACATTACAACAAAATTGAGAAGCAAAACAGTATCAATATAAACGTATTCGGATACGAAAACAAAGAGCCATATCCCATCTATGTTTCCAAAGAAAAGTATGAAGATCATATGGAACTACTTCTGGTAACTGAAAATGAAAACAAGCATTATGTTCTCATAAAGGATTTCAACAAGTTCATGTATAATCAAACAAAACACAAAGAGAGAAAACACTTTTGTATGTGCTGTCTGCAATGTTTCAGTTCTGAAAGAGTATATTAAACAATCACAAAGATATTTGCATACAAGTGAATGGTGAACAAGCAATAAAAATGCCTGACAAAGCCAATAACATACTCAAATTCAACAACTTTCATAAACAGCAACCTGTGCCATTTGTTATTTATGCTGATTTTGAGGCCATAACAGAGAAGATTCAAGGATGTCAACAGAATAATGAGTCATCATATACTGAAGCTTACCAAAGGCATACAGACTGTGGATATGGTTATAAAGTGGTTTGTTGTTATGACGACAAATATACAAAACCAATACAACTATACAGGGGTGAAAAGGCTGTTTACAAATTCATGGAAAATATGTTAGAAGAAGTAAAATACTGTAAAAAAGCTATGAAAAAACATTTTGATAAACCATTGAGAATGACTGAACTGGAAGAAAAGGAATTCAAAAAAGCAACAACATGTCACATCTGTGATAAAAAATATACTGAAAAAGACATTCGGGTCAGAGATCATTGTCATATTACTGGCAAATACAGAGGCTCAGCGCATCAAGAATGCAATCTGAAACTCAGAATAAATCCAGAAGAAATTAAAATTCCTGTTATATTCCATAATTTGAGAGGCTATGACAGCCATTTTATAATGCAAGAGATTGGAGCTATTGTTAAGAAACATGCATACACCAAAAACGGAAAAGAAATTAAAATGGAAATAAATGCCATACCGAACAATATGGAAAAATATATGGCTTTCATGCTTGGCAACCATCTGACATTTATTGACAGTTTCCAGTTTATGAGTTCAAGTTTGGATAAATTAGTCAGCAACTTACCAGCAGAAGCTTTAAAATATACAAACAAAAGATTCCAAAAAGAAAAATTCAAGCTTATGACGCGAAAAGGTATTTATCCGTACGATTTCATGGACAGTTTTGAGAAATTCAATAAAACAGAATTACCAAATAAAGAAGAATTTTACAGCATATTGAATAATGAGCATATAACAAACGAGGATTATTGTCATGCTCAGAAAGTGTGGAATACATTCCAATTACAAACGATGGGTGAATACCACAATCTATATCTTAAGTCTGATATACTTCTATTAGCCGACGTGTTTGAAAACTTCCGTAAGACCTGTATTCAGTATTACAAACTAGACCCATGCCACTACTTTACATCACCTGGTTTAAGTTGGGATGCTATGTTGAAGATGACTGATATCAAATTGGAACTAATGACGGACATAGATATGTTTCAATTCATTGAAAAAGGAATGCGAGGTGGTATATCTTATATTGCCAATCGATATGGAAAAGCAAACAACAAATACATGAGAGAATACGATGAGAAAGCGCCGTCAAAGTACATTATGTATCTTGATGCTAATAATTTATACGGTTGGGCTATGAGTCAATATCTCCCCACTGGTGGTTTCAAATGGATGACAGATAAACAGATTAACAACATAGATTTAGCTAAATATAATGAAAATAGCGAAAAAGGTTTAATACTAGAAGTTGATCTAGAATACCCCAAAGAGTTGCATGACCTTCATAACGACTACCCTCTAGGGTCAGAAAAAGTGAAAGTAACTGATAATATGTTGTCTGGATATTGTAAGAAAATACAGAAAAAGTTCAACATATCGACAGGACTGGTGCATAAACTGATCCCTACATTATGTGACAAAGAAAAATATGTTCTACACTACAGAAACCTACAGCTGTATCTTGATCTTGGATTGGAAGTAAACAAAGTTCATCGAGTGTTAGAATTCAATCAGTCACCTTGGCTCAAACAATACATTAACTTCAATACACTAAAACGTACTCAAGCGAAAAATTCATTCGAAAAAGATTTCTTCAAACTAATGAATAACTCAGTGTTTGGCAAAACTATGGAAAATATAAGAAAACGTGTTGATGTCAGACTTATTACAGATGAGAAGAAACTATTGAAGATGGCTTCTAAACCTACTTATGTAAGCAGTAAGATATTCAACGAAAATCTAGTTGCAGTGCATAAAATAAAGGAAACGCTAACCCTAAACAGGCCAGCATATTTGGGAATGTGTATTCTTGATCTGAGCAAGACATTGATGTATGATTTCCATTATAACTACATAAAAGAAAAGTATGGTAATAATGCTAAACTACTATTCACTGACACAGACAGTTTGACATATGAGATTGAAGCTGAAGATGTGTACAGAGACTTTTGGAATGATAAAGATCGATTTGACAACAGCGACTACCCTGAAAGCTCGCAGTATTTAGATAAGAGAAACAAAAAGGTAATAGGTAAATTCAAAGATGAAGCTTGCGGTATTCCAATAACAGAATTCGTCGGTTTGAGATCAAAAATGTACAGTTACATAAAAGACAACCAGAAAGGAGGAAAAACAGCCAAAGGAATCAAGAAGAACATAATAAATAACAACATCAAACATGAAGACTACAAAAATGTTTTATTAGAAAATAAACAAATGCAACATACTATGAAAACAATCAGAAGCAGCAAACATCAACTTGGAAGTTATGAAATAAACAAAGTGTCACTCAGCTGTTTCGACGATAAACGATATATAGCAAACGATGGAATCAACAGTTTCTCTTACGGACATTATGCAATCTGAAGATGTGACGTCACGCCACAGCTGTGGCGTTTTGTGGTTGACCGAGATCATACGATAGTCTCATGTCATTGACACAATAGCTATTAGTAATGACGTCACGCCACAGCTGTGGCATTTTGTGGCTTAATATTATTTAAACCCATTGACACAATAGCTATCAGTGATGACGTCACGCCACAGCTGTGGCGTTTTGTGGCTTAATATTAGTTAAACCCATTGACACAATAGCTATTAATGATGACGTCACGCCACAGCTGTGGCGTTTTGTGGCTTAATATTATTTAAACCCATTGACACAATAGCTATTAGTGATGACGTCACGCCACAGCTGTGGCGTTTTGTGGCTTAATATTATTTAAACCCATTGACACAATAGCTATTAGTGATGACGTCACGCCACAGCTGTGGCGTTTTGTGGCTTAATATTATTTAAACCCATTGACACAATAGCTAATAGTGATGACGTCACGACACAGCTGTGTCGGTCTCCATACAAGTTCCGTAAGCACAGTCTACTTTTCTGTTCACTACAAACTTTACTGACAAACTTTACTGACAAACTTTACTGACAAACTTTACTGACAAACTTTACTTCAAATACAAGTTCATCTGATATTACATGACAATCTGATGACTCATCGGGAAAGTCCCATTTCATCATAAACTTCCTGTTTTCACCAGACATGTCCAGACTTGTTTCTCGGTATGACTTCCTGTTGTATGAAGTCACGCGATGTGAAAATGCGTTGGTTTCCGCATGAAATAAAAACATATAGTATCCAAATAATTGTGCCCATGAAATAAGATACATATAGTTATCCATAAAATTATTGCCATGAAAATAAAATACATATAGTTATCCATAAAATTGCGCTCATGAAAATAAAATACATATAGTTATCCATAAAATGATCTCCATCACATGGAAAGTAGTTAGAGAGTTGGGTTTGGTAACAGATCATTTTCAAATGATCTGGTACCCCCAACTCTATAACTACTTAGGTAGTGTAACTATAATCCAAGGCCAAAATATTGTTGAAACAACGGTTGAATTTTCCAGGAAAAGAAAAGATTGAAACTATTGCTAGATTGGCCGTAGTCAAAGGCCAAAATATTGTTGAAACAACGGTTAGATTTTTTAAGTTATAGGAAAGATTGAAAGTATGGATAACTTGGCAATATTCCAAAACCGAAAAATTGTTCAAACAACGGTTGGATTTTCCAGTTGAAGAAACCATTGAAACTATGCATAGATAGGCTATAATCGAAGGCCCAAAAACTGTTGAAACAACAGTTGAATTTTCCAGGAAAAGAAAAGATTGATAATATGGATAGATTGGTTATAGTCAAAGGCGAAAATATTGTTAAAACAAAGGTTGGATTTTCAAGCAAAAGAAAAGATTGAAACTATGGATAGATTGGCTATAATTAAAGGCCAAAAAATTGTTGAAACAACGGTTAGATTTTCGATAGATTGGCTATAATCCAAGGCCAAAATATTGTTGAAACAATGGTTAGATATTCCAGTTGAAGAAAAGATTGAAACTATGGATAGATTGGCTATAATCCAAGGTCAAAAAATTGTTGAAAAAACGGTTGGATTTTCCAGGAAAAGAAAAGAATGACACTGTGGATTGATAGGCGATAATCGAAGGACAAAATGTTGTTAAAACAACGGTTAGATTTTCCAGTTGTAGAGAAAATTCAAGCTATGGATAGATTGGCTATAATCCAATTCCAAAACATTGTTGAAACAACGGTTGGTTTTTCAGGAAAAGAAAAGAAGGAAACTATGGATAGCTTGGCAATAATCCAAGGTCAAAAAAAATTGTTGAAACGACGATTGGATTTTCCAGTTGAAGAAAAGATTTAAACTATGGATAGATTGGCTATAATCAAAGGCCAAAAAAGTGTTGAAACAACGGTTAGATTTTCGATAGATGAACTATAATCCAAGGCCAAAATATTGTTGAAACAATGGTTAGATATTCCAGTTGAAGAAAAGATTGAAACTATGGATAGATTGGCTCTAATCCAAGGCAAATATTTTTGAAACTACGGTTAGATTTTCCAGTTCAAGAAAAGATTGAAACTTTGGAGAGATTTGCTACAATCCATCGCCAAAAAATTGTTGAAACAACGGTTGGAGTTTCCAGGAAAAGAAAAGAATGACACTGTGGATTGATAGGCTATAATCGAAGGACAAAATGTTGTTAAAACAACGGTTAGATTTTTCAGTTGTAGAGAAAATTCAAACTATGGATAGATTGGCTACAATCCAAGCCAAACAAATTGTTGAACCAACGCTTGGATTTTCCAGGAAAAGAAAAGATTGAAACTATAGATAGATTGGCTATAATCGAACGCAAAAACAATTGTTGAACCAACGGTTAGATTTTCCAGTTGAAGAACTGATAAAAACTATGGAGAGATTGGCTATAATCCAAAGCCAAAAAATTGTTGAAACGACGATTGGTTTTCCAGTTAAAGAAAAGATTGAAACTATGGATAGATTGGCTATAATCAAAGGCCAAAAAATTGTTGAAACAACGGTTAGATTTTCGATAGATTGGCTATAATCCAAGGCCGAAATATTGTTGAAACAATGGTTAGATATTCCAGTTGAAGAAAAGATTGAAACTATGGATAGATTGGCTATAATCCAAGACAAATATTTTTGAAACAACGGTTAGTTTTTCCAGTTCCAGAAGAGATTGAAACTTTGGAGAGATTTGCTATAATCCATGGCCAAAAAATTGTTGAAACAACGGTTGGAGTTTCCAGTTGAAGAAAAGGTTGAAACTATGGATAGATTGGCTATAATCCAAGGCCAAAATATTGTTGAATTAACGGTTGGATTTTCCAGGAAAAGAAACGGTCGAAGCTATAGGTAGTGTGGCTATAATCCAAGGTCAAGAAATTGTTGAAAAAATGGTTGGATTTTCCAGGAAAAGAAAACAATGACACTGTGGATTGATATGCTATAATCGAAGGACAAAATGTTGTTAAAACAACGGTTAGATTTTCCAGTTGTAGAGAAAATTCAAACTATGGATAGATTGGCTATAATCCAATTCCAAAACATTGTTGAAACAATGGTTGGATTTTTCAGTAAGAGAATAGATTGAAACTATGGACAGATTTGCTATAATCCAAAGCGAAATAATAGTTGAAAAAACGGTTGAATTTTCCAGGAAAAGAAAAGATTGAAACTATGGATAGATTGGCTATAATCCTAGGACAACATACTGTTGAAACAACGGTTAGTTTTTCCAGTTGAAGAACTGATAAAAACTATGGAGAGATTAGCTATAATCCAAAGCCAAAAAATTGTTGAAACAGCGGTTGGATTTTTCAGGAAAAGAAAAAAAGGAAACTATGGATAGCTTGGCAATAATCCAAGGTCAAAAATTGTTGAAACGACGATTGGATTTTCCAGTTGAAGAAAAGATTGAAACTATGGATGGATTGGCTATAATCAAAGGCCAAAAAATTGTTAAACGAACGGTCGGATTTTCCAGGAAAAGAAACTATTGAAACTAAGGACAGATTGCCTATAATCCAAGGCCAAAAAATTGTTGAATCAACGGTTGCATTTTCCAGGAACAGAAAAGATGGAAACTATTGATAGATTTGCTATAACTGAAGGCCAAAATATTGTTGAAACAACGGTTGAATTTTCCAGGAAAAGAAACGATTGAAATTATGGATAGATTGGCTATAATCAAAGGTCAAAATATTGTTGAACCAAACGTTGGATTTTCCTGGAAAAGAAAAGATTGAAACTATGGATAGATTGGCTATAATCCAAGGCCAAAAACTTGTTAAAACGACGGTTGGATTTTCCAGTTCAAGAAGCCATTGAAAGTATGGATAGGTTAGCTATAATGCATGGCCAAAAAATTGTTGAAACAACGGTTGGAGTTTCCAGTTGAAGAAAAGAATGACACTGTGGATTGATAGGCTATAATCGAAGGACAAAATGTTGTTAAAACAACGGTTAGATTTTTCAGTTGTAGAGAAAATTCAAACTATGGATAGATTGGCTACAATCCAAGCCAAACAAATTGTTACACACATACATACACATACATACATACTTTATTATAGCTCCCAAAGGGGCTCTTCCGCTATAAATACACAAATAATAATAATAATAATAATAAACTAATTGTTGAACCAACGCTTGGATTTTCGAGGAAAAGAAAAGATTGAAACTATCGATCGATTGGATATAATCCAAGGGCACAATATTATTGAACAACTGTTAGATTTTCCAGTTGAAGAAAAGATTAAAACTATGGAGAGTTTGGCTATAACCCAACGCCAAAAAATTGTTGAAACAACGGTTGGATTTTCCAGGAACGGAAAAGATTGAAACTATGGATAGATTGGCTATAAGCCAAGGCCAAAAAATTGTTGAAACAACGGGTGGATTTTCCAGGAAAAGAAAAAATTGAAAATATGGATTAATTGGCAAAAATTGAAAAAAAAATTGTTGAACCAACGGTTCGATTTTCCAAAAATAAGAAGAGATTGAAACTATGGATAGATTGGCTGTAATCCAAGGCCAAAATATTGTTCAAGCAACGGTTGGTATTTTCGGGAAAAGAAAAGATTGAAACTTTGTACAAACTGGCAATAATTCAAGGCCAATATATTGTTTAAAACAACGGTTAGATTTTCCAGGAACAGAAAAGATTCAAACTATGGATAGATTGGCTATAACCCAAGGTCCAAGAAATTGTCTTAACGACCGTCAGATTTTCCAGTTAAAGAAATGATTAAAACTAAGGATAGATTGGCTATAATCCAAAGCTAAAAAATTCTTGAAACAACGGCTGGAATTATCAGGAAAAAGAAAAGATTGAAACTATGGATGGATTTCCTATAATCCAAAGCGAAATACTAGTTGAAACAACGGTTGGATTTTCCAGGAAAGGAAAAGATTGAAACTATGGATAGATTCTCTATAATCCTAGGCCAACATATGGTTTAAACAACGGTTAGATTTTCCAGTTGAAGAACTGATAAAAATTATGGAGAGATTGGCTATAATCCAAAGCCAAAAAGTTGTTGAAACAGCGGTTGGATTTTTCAGGAAAAGAAAAGAAGGAAACTATGGATAGCTTGGCAATAATCCAAGGTCAAAAAATTGTTGAAACGACGATTGGATTTTCCAGTTGAAGAAAAGATTGAAACTATGGACGGATGGGCTATAATCAAAGGCCAAAAAATTGTTGAAACAACGGTTAGAATTTCCAGTTGAAGAAAAGATTGAAACTATGGATGGATTGGCTATAATCAAAGGCCAAAAAATTGTTGAACGAACGGTCAGATTTTCCAGGAAAAGAAACTATTAAAACTAAGGACAGATTGGCTATAATCCAAGGCCAAAAAATTGTTGAATCAACGGTTGCATTTTCCAGGAACAGAAAAGATGGAAACTATTGATAGATTTGCTATAACTTAAGGCCAAAACATTGTTGAAACAACGGTTGAATTTTTTAGGAAAAGAAAACATTGAAAATATGGATAAATTAGGAATAATTTAAGGCCAAAATATCGTTGAAACAACGGTTGAATTTTCCAGGAAAAGAAAAGATTGAAATTATGGATGGAGTGGCTATAATCAAAGGTCAAAAAATTGTTGAACCAAACGTTGGATTTTCCTGGAAAAGAAAAGATTGAAACTATGGATAGATTGGCTATAATCCAAGGCCAAAAACTTGTTAAAACGATTGTTGGATTTTAAAGTTCAAGAAGCCATTGAAAGTATGGATAGGTTAGTTAAAATCCATGCCAAAAAATTGTTGAAACAACGGTTGGAGTTTCCAGTTGAAGAAAAGGTTGAAACTATGGATAGATTGACTATAATCCAAGGCCAAAATATTGTTGAATTAACGGGTGGATTTTCCAGGAAAAGAAACGATCGAAGCTATAGGTAGTGTGGCTATAATTCAAGGCCAAAATATTGTTGAAACAACGGTTGAATTTTCCAGGAAAAGAAAACATTGAAACTATTGATAGATTGGCCATAGTCAAAGGCCAAAATATTGTTGAAACAACGGTTAGAGTTTTTAAGTTATAGGAAAGATTGAAAGTATGGATAACTTGGCAATATTCCAAAACCGAAAAATTGTTCAAACAACGGTTGGATTTTCCAGTTGAAGAAACTATTGAAACTATGCATAGATAGGCTATAATCGAAGGCCCAAAACCTGTTGAAACAACGGTTGAAGTTTCCAGGAAAAGAAAAGATTGAAAATATGGATAGATTGGTTATAGTCAAAGGACAAAAATATTGTTAAAACAACGGTTGGATTTTCCAGCAAAAAAAGCAGAAAAGATTGAAACTATAGATAGATTGGCTATAATCCTAGGCCAACATACTGTTAAAACAACGGTTAGATTTTCCAGTTGAAGAACTGATAAAAACTATGGAGAGATTGGCTATAATCCAAAGCCAAAAAATTGTTGAAACAGCGGTTGGATTTTTCAGGAAAAGAAAAGAAGGAAACTATGGATAGCTTGGCAATAATCCAAAGCCAAAAAATTGTTGAAACAGTGGTTGGATTTTTCAGGAAAAGAAAAGAAGGAAACTATGGATAGCTTGGCAATAATCCAAGGTCAAAAAAAATTGTTGAAACGACGATTGGATTTTCCAGTTGAAGAAAAGATTGAAACTATGGATAGATTGGCTATAATCAAAGGCCAAAAAATTGTTGAAACAACGGTTAGATTTTCGATAGATTAACTATAATCCAAGGCCAAAATATTGTTGAAACAATGGTTAGATATTCCAGTTGAAGAAAAGATTGAAACTATGGATAGATTGGCTATAATCCAAGGCAAATATTTTTGAAACTACGGTTAGATTTTCCAGTTCAAGAAAAGATTGAAACTTTGGAGAGATTTGCTATAATCCATGGCCAAAAAATTGTTGAAACAACGGTTGGAGTTTCCAGGAAAAGAAAAGAATGACACTGTGGATTGATAGGCTATAATCGAAGGACAAAATGTTGTTAAAACAACGGTTAGATTTTTCAGTTGTAGAGAAAATTCAAACTATGGATAGATTGGCTACAATCCAAGCCAAACAAATTGTTGAACCAACGCTTGGATTTTTCAGGAAAAGAAAAGCATGAAACTATAGATAGATTGGCTATAATCGAACGCAAAAACAATTGTTGAACCAACGGTTGGATTTTCCAGGAAAAGAAAAGATTGAAACTATGGATAGATTGGCTATAATCCTAGGCCAACATACTGTTGAAACAACGGTTAGATTTTTCAGTTGAAGAACTGATAAAAACTATGGAGAGATTGGCTATAATCCAAAGCCAAAAAATTGTTGAAACAGCGGTTGGATTTTTCAGGAAAAGAAAAGAAGGAAACTATGGATAGCTTGGCAATAATCCAAAGCCAAAAAATTGTTGAAACAGCGGTTGGATTTTTCAGGAAAAGAAAAGAAGGAAACTATGGATAGCTTGGCAATAATCCAAGGTCAAAAAAAATTGTTGAAACGACGATTGGATTTTCCAGTTGAAGAAAAGATTGAAACTATGGATAGATTGGCTATAATCAAAGGCCAAAAAATTGTTGAAACAACGGTTAGATTTTCGATAGATTAACTATAATCCAAGGCCAAAATATTGTTGAAACAATGGTTAGATATTCCAGTTGAAGAAAAGATTGAAACTATGGATAGATTGGCTATAATCCAAGGCAAATATTTTTGAAACTACGGTTAGATTTTCCAGTTCAAGAAAAGATTGAAACTTTGGAGAGATTTGCTATAATCCATGGCCAAAAAATTGTTGAAACAACGGTTGGAGTTTCCAGGAAAAGAAAAGAATGACACTGTGGATTGATAGGCTATAATCGAAGGACAAAATGTTGTTAAAACAACGGTTAGATTTTTCAGTTGTAGAGAAAATTCAAACTATGGATAGATTGGCTACAATCCAAGCCAAACAAATTGTTGAACCAACCCTTGAATTTTTCAGGAAAAGAAAAGCATGAAACTATAGATAGATTGGCTATAATCGAACGCAAAAACAATTGTTGAACCAACGCTTGGATTTTCCAGGAAAAGAAAAGATTGAAACTATGGATAGATTGGCTATAATCCTAGGCCAACATACTGTTGAAACAACGGTTAGATTTTTCAGTTGAAGAACTGATAAAAACTATGGAGAGATTGGCTATAATCCAAGGTCAAAAAATTGTTAAAACGACGATTGGATTTTCCAGTTGAAGAAAAGATTGAAACTATGGATGGATTGGCTATAATCAAAGGCCAAAAAATTGTTGTAACAACGGTTAGATTTTCCAGTTGAAGAAAAGATTGAAGCTATGGATGGATTGGCTATAATCAAAAGGCAAAAAATTGTTAAACGAACGGTCGGATTTTCCAGGAAAAGAAACTATTGAAACTTAGGACAGATTGGCTATAATCCAAGGCCAAAAAATTGTTGATTCAACGGTTGCATTTTCCAGTAACAGAAGAGATGGAAACTATTGATAGATTTGCTATAACCCAAGGCCAAAAAATTGTTCAAACAACGGTTGAATTTTTTAGGAAAAGAAAAGATTGAAAATACTGATATGGATATGGATAAATATGGATAAATTCAAGGCCAAAATATTGTTGAAACAACGGTTGAATTTTCCAGGAAAAGAAAAGATTGAAATTATGGATGGATTGGCTATAATCAAAGGTCAAAAAATTGTTGAACCAAACGTTGGATCTTCCTCGAAAAGAAACGGTTGAAACTATGGATAGATTGGCTATAATCCAAGGCCAAAAACTTGTTAAAACGACGGTTGGAATTTCCAGTTCAAGAAGCCATTGAAAGTATGGATAGGTTAGCTATAATCTATAGCCACACAATTGTTGAAACAACGGTTGGACTTTTCAGTTAAAGGAAAGATTGAAGCTATGGATGGATTGGCTATAATCAAAGGCCAAAAAAATTGTTGAAACAACCGTTATATTTTCCAGTTGGAGAAAAGATTGAAACTATGAATAGATTGGCTATAATCCAAGACCAAAACATTGTTGATACAACGGTTGGATTTTTCAGTAAAAGAATAGATTGAAATTATGGACAGATTTGCTATAATCCAAAGGGAAATAATAGTTGAAACAAGGGTTGGATTTTCCAGGAAAAGAAAAGATTGAAACTATGGATAGATTGGCTATAATCCTAGGCCAACATACTGTTGAAACAACGGTTAGATTTTCCAGTTGAAGAACTGATAAAAACTATGGAGAGATTGGCTATAATCCAAAGCCAAAAAATTGTTGAAACAGCGGTTGGATTTTTCAGGAAAAGAAAAGAAGGAAACTATGGATAGCTTGGCAATAATCCAAGGTCAAAAAATTGTTGAAACGACGATAGGATTTTCCAGTTGAAGAAAAGATGGAAACCATGGATGGATTGGCTATAATCAAAGGCCAAAAATTTGTTGAAACAACGGTTAGAATTTCCAGTTGAAGAAAAGATTGAAACTATGGATGGATTGGCTATAATCAAAGGCCAAAAAATTTTTAAACGAACGGTCGGATTTTCCAGAAAAAGAAACTATTGAAACTAAGGACAGATTGGCTATAATCCAAGGCTAAAAAAATTGTTGAATCAACGGTTGCATTTTCCAGTAACAGAAAAGATGGAAACTATTGATAGATTTGCTATAACTTAAGGCCAAAACATTGTTGAAACAACGGTTGAATTTTTAAGGAAAAGAAAAGATTGAAAATATGGATAAATTAGGAATAATTCAAGGCCAAAATATTGTTGAAACAACGGTTGAATTTTCCAGGAAAAGAAAAGATTGAAATTATGGATGGAGTGGCTATAATCAAAGGTCAAAATATTGTTGAACCAAACGTTGGATTTTCCTGGAAAAGAAAAGAATGAAACTATGGATAGATTGACTATAATCCAAGGCCAAAAACTTGTTAAAACGACGGTTGGATTTTCCAGTTCAAGAAGCCATTGAAAGTATGGATAGGTTAGCTATAATCCATGGCCAAAAAATTGTTGAAACAACGGTTGGAGTTTCCAGTTAAAGAAAATGTTGAAACTATGGATAGATTGGCTATAATCCAAGGCCAAAATATTGTTGAATTAACGGTTGGATTTTCCAGGAAAAGAAACGATCGAAGCTATAGGTAGTGTGGCTATAATCCAAGGCCAAAATATTGTTGAAACAACGGTTGAATTTTCCAGGAAAAGAAAAGATTGAAACTATTGATAGATTGGCCCTAGTCAAAGGCCAAAATATTGTTGAAGCAACGGTTAGATTTTTTAAGTTATAGGAAAGATTGAAAGTATGGATAACTTGGCAATATTCCAAAACCGAAAAATTGTTCAAACAACGGTTGGATTTTCCAGTTGAAGAAACCATTGAAACTATGCATAGATAGGCTCTAATCGAAGGCCCAAAAACTGTTGAAACAACAGTTGAATTTTCCAGGAAAAGAAAAGATTGATAATATGGATACATTGGTTATAGTCAAAGGCGAAAATATTGTTAAAACAACGGTTGGATTTTCCAGCAAAAGAGACGATTGAAACTATGGATAGATTGGCTATAATAAAAGGTCAAAAAATTGTCGAAAAAACGGTTGGATTTTCCAGGAAAAGAAAAGAATGACACTGTGGATTGATAGGCGATAATCGAAGGACAAAATGTTGTTAAAACAACGGTTAGATTTTCCAGTTGTAGAGAAAATTCAAACTATCCATAGATTGGCTATAATCCAATTCCAAAACATTGTTGAAACAACGGTTGGATTTTTAAGTAAAAGAATAGATTGAAACTATGGACAGATTTGCTATAATCCAAAGCGAAATAATAGTTAAAAAAACGGTTGGATTTTCCAGGAAAAGAAAAGAGTGAAACTATGGATAGATTGGCTATAATCAAAGGCCAAAAAATTGTTGAAACAACGGTTAGATTTTCGATAGATTGGCTATAATCCAAGGCCAAAATATTGTTGAAACAATGGTTAGATATTCCAGTTGAAGAAAAGATTGAAACTATGGATAGATTGGCTATAATCCAAGGTCAAAAAAATTGTTGAAAAAACGGTTGGATTTTCCAGGAAAAGAAAAGAATGACACTGTGGATTGATAGGCGATAATCGAAGGACAAAATGTTGTTAAAACAACGGTTAGATTTTCCAGTTGTAGAGAAAATTCAAACTATGGATAGATTGGCTATAATCCAATTCCAAAACATTGTTGAAAAAACGGTTGCATTTTTCAGTAAAAGAATAGATTGAAACTATGGACAGATTTGCTATAATCCAAAGCGAAAAAATAGTTGAAAAAACGGTTGGATTTTCCAGGAAAAGAAAAGATCGAAACTATGGATAGATTGGCTATAATCGAACGCAAAAACAATTGTTGAACCAACGCTTGGATTTTCCAGGTAAAGAAAAGATTCAAACTATGGATAGATTGGCTATAATCCTAGGCCAACATACTGTTGAAACAACGGTTAGATTTTCCAGTTGAAGAACTGATAAAAACTATGGAGAGATTGGCTATAATCCAAAGCCAAAAAATTGTTGAAACAGCGGTTGGATTTTTCAGGAAAAGAAAAGAAGGAAACTATGGATAGCTTGGCAATAATCCAAGGTCAAAAAATTGTTGAAACGACGATAGGATTATCCAGTTGAAGAAAAGATTGAAACCATGGATGGATTGGCTATAATCAAAGGCCAAAAATTTGTTGAAACAACGGTTAGAATTTCCAGTTGAAGAAAAGATTGAAACTATGGATGGATTGGCTATAATCAAAGGCCAAAAAATTTTTAAACGAACGGTCGGATTTTCCAGAAAAAGAAACTATTGAAACTAAGGACAGATTGGCTATAATCCAAGGCTAAAAAAATTGTTGAATCAACGGTTGCATTTTCCAGTAACAGAAAAGATGGAAACTATTGATAGATTTGCTATAACTTAAGGCCAAAGCATTGTTGAAACAAGGGTTGAATTTTTAAGGAAAAGAAAAGATTGAAAATATGGATAAATTAGGAATAATTCAAGGCCAAAATATTGTTGAAACAACGGTTGAATTTTCCAGGAAAAGAAAAGATTGAAATTATGGATGGATTGGCTATAATCAAAGGTCAAAAAATTGTTGAACAAACGTTTGATTTTGCTGGAAAAGAAAAGATAGAAACTATGGATAGCTTAGCTATAATCCATGGCCAAACAATTGTTGAAACAACGGTTGGATTTTTCAGTTAAAGGAAAGATTGAAGCTATGGATGGATTGGCTATAATCAAAGGCCAAAAAAATTGTTGAAACAACCGTTAGATTTTCCAGGAAAAGAAAAGATTGAAACTATGGATAGATTGGCTATAATCCAAGGCCAAAACATTGTTGAAACAACGGTTGAATTTTTAAGGAAAAGAAAAGATTGAAAATATGGATAAATTAGGAATAATTCAAGGCCAAAATATTGTTGAAACAACGGTTGAATTTTCCAGGAAAAGAAAAGATTGAAATTATGGATGGAGTGGCTATAATCAAAGGTCAAAATATTGTTGAACCAAGCGTTGGATTTTCCTGGAAAAGAAAAGAATGAAACTATGGATAGATTGGCTATAATCCAAGGCCAAAAACTTGTTAAAACGACGGTTGGATTTTCCAGTTCAAGAAGCCATTGAAAGTATGGATAGGTTAGCTATAATCCATGGCCAAAAAATTGTTGAAACAACGGTTGGAGTTTCCAGTTAAAGAAAATGTTGAAACTATGGATAGATTGGCTATAATCCAAGGCCAAAATATTGTTGAATTAACGGTTGGATTTTCCAGGAAAAGAAACGATCGAAGCTATAGGTAGTGTGGCTATAATCCAAGGCCAAAATATTGTTGAAACAACGGTTGAATTTTCCAGGAAAAGAAAAGATTGAAACTATTGATTGATTAGCCCTAGTCAAAGGCCAAAATATTGTTGAAGCAACGGTTAGATTTTTTAAGTTATAGGAAAGATTGAAAGTATGGATAACTTCGCAATATTCCAAAACCGAAAAACTGTTCAAACAACGGTTGGATTTTCCAGTTGAAGAAACCATTGAAACTATGCATAGATAGGCTATAATCGAAGACCCAAAAACTGTTGAAACAACAGTTGAATTTTCCAGGAAAAGAAAAGATTGATAATATGGATAGATTGGTTATAGTCAAAGGCGAAAATATTGTTAAAACAACGGTTGGATTTTCCAGCAAAAGAAAAGATTGAAACTATGGATAGATTGGCTATAATAAAAGGTCAAAAAATTGTCGAAAAAACGGTTGGATTTTCCAGGAAAAGAAAAGAATGACACTGTGGATTGATAGGCGATAATCGAAGGACAAAATGTTGTTAAAACAACGGTTAGATTTTCCAGTTGTAGAGTAAATTCAAACTATAGATAGGTTGGCTATAATCCAATTCCAAAAAATTGTTGAAACAACGGTTAGATTTTCGATAGATTGGCTATAATCCAAGGCCAAAATATTGTTGAAACAATGGTTAGATATTCCAGTTGAAGAAAAGATTGAAACTATGGATAGATTGGCTATAATCCAAGGTCAAAAAATAGTTGAAAAAACGGTTGGATTTTCCGGGAAAAGAAAAGAATGACACTGTGGATTGATAGGCAATAATCGAAGGACAAAATGTTGTTAAAACAACGGTTAGATTTTCCAGTTGTAGAGAAAATTTAAACTATGGATAGATTGGCTATAATCCAATTTCAAAACATTGTTGAAACAACGGTTGGATTTTTCAGTAAAAGAATAGATTGAAACTATGGACAGATTTGCTATAATCCAAAGCGAAATAATAGTTGAAAAAACGGTTGGATTTTCCAGGAAAAGAAAAGATCGAAACTATGGATAGATTGCCTATAATCCTAGGCCAACATACTGTTGAAACAACGGTTGGATTTTCCAGTTGAAGAACTGATAAAAACTATGGAGAGATTGGCTATAATCCAAAGCCAAAAAATTGTTGAAACAGCGGTTGGATTTTTGAGGAAAAGAAAAGAAGGAAACTATGGATAACTTGGCAATAATCCAAGGTCAAAAAATTGTTGAAACGACGATTGGATTTTCCAGTTGAAGAAAAGATTGAAACTATGGATAGATTGGCTATAATCAAAGGCCAAAAAATTGTTGAAGCAACGGTTAGATTTTCGATAGATTGGCTATAATCCAAGGCCAAAATATCGTTGAAACAATGGTTAGATATTCCAGTTGAAGAAAAGATTGAAACTATGGATAGATTGGCTATAATCCAAGGCAAATATGTTTGAAACAACGGTTAGATTTTCCAGTTCAAGAAGAGATTGAAACTTTGGAGAGATTTGCTATAATCCATGGCCAAAAAATTGTTGAAACAACGGTTGGAGTTTCCAGTTGAAGAAAAGGTTGAAACTATGGATAGATTGGCTATAATCCAAGGCGAAAATATTGTTGAATTAACGGTTGGATTTTCCAGGAAAAGAAACGGTCGAAGCTATAGGTAGTGTGGCTATAATCCAAAGTCAAAAAATTGTTGAAAAAACGGTTGGATTTTCCAGGAAAAGGAAAGAATGACACTGTGGATTGATAGGCTATAATCGAAGGACAAAATGTTGTTAAAACAACGGTTAGATTTTCCAGTTGTAGAGAAAATTCAAACTATCCATAGATTGGCTATAATCCAATTCCAAAACATTGTTGAAACAATGGTTGGATTTTTCAGTAAAAGAATAGATTGAAACTATGGACAGATTTGCTATAATCCAAAGCGAAATAATAGTTGACACAACGGTTGGATTTTCCAGGAAAGAAAAACATTGAAACTATGGATAGATTGGCTATAATCCTAGGCCAACATACTGTTGAAACAACGGTTAGATTTTCCAGTTGAAGAACTGATTAAAACTATGGAGAGATTGGCTATAATCCAAAGCCAATTAACTGTTGAAACAGCGGTTGGATTTTTCAGGAAAAGAAAAGAAGGAAACTATGAATAGCTTGGCAATAATCCAAGGTCAAAAAATTGTTGAAACGACGATTGGATTTTCCAGTTGAAGAAAAGATTAAAACTATGGATTGATTGGCTATAATAAAAGGCCAAAAAATTGTTAAACGAACGGTCGGATTTTCCAGGAAAAGAAACTATTGAAACTAAGGACAGATTAGCTATAATCCAAGGCCAAAAAATTGTTGAATCAACGGTTGCATTTTCCAGGAACAGAATAGATGGAAACTATGGATAGATTGGCTATAAGCCAAGGCCAAAAAATTGTTAAAACAACGGGTGGATTTTCCAGGAAAAGAAAAGTTTGAAAATATGGATAAATTGGCAATAATTGAAAAAAAAATTGTTGAACCAACGGTTCGATTTTCCAAAAAAAGAAGAGATTGAAACTATGGATAGATTGGCTGTAATCCAAGGCCATAATATTGTTCAAGCAACGGTTGGTATTTTCGGGAAAACAGAAGATTGAAACTTTGTACAAACTGGCAATAATTCAAGGCCAATATATTGTTTAAACAACGGTTCGATTTTTCAGGAACAGAAAAGATTCAAACTATGGATAGATTGGCTATAACCCAAGGTCAAAAAATTGTCGAAACGACCGTCAGATTTTCCAGTTGAAGAAATGATTAAAACTAAGGATAGATCGGCTATAATCCAAAGCCAAAAAATTCTTGAAACAACGGTTGGATTTTCCAGGAAAATCAAAGATTGAAACTATAGATAGATTGGCTATAATCGAACGCAAAAACAATTGTTGAACCAACGGTTGGATTTTCCAGGAAAAGAAAAGATTGAAACTATGGATAGATTGGCTATAATCCCAGGCCAACATACTGTTGAAACAACGGTTAGATTTTCCCGTTGAAGAACTGATTAAAACTATGGAGAGATTGGCTATAATCCAAAGCCAAAAAATTGTTGAAACAGCGGTTGGATTTTTCAGGAAAAGAAAAGAAGGAAACTATGAATAGCTTGGCAATAATCCAAGGTCAAAAAATTGTTGAAACGACGATTGGATTTTCCAGTTGAAGAAAAGATTGAAACTCTGGATTGATTGGCTACAATCAAAGGCCAAAAAATTGCTAAACGAACGGTCGGATTTTCCAGGAAAAGAAACTATTGAAACTAAGGACAGATTAGCTATAATCCAAGGCCAAAAAATTGTTGAATCAACGGTTGCATTTTCCAGGGACAGAAAAGATGGAAACTATTGATAGATTGGCTATAACCCAAGGCCAAAAAATTGTTCAAACAACGGTTGAATATTTCAGGAAAAGAAAAGATTGAAAATATGGATAAATTAGGAATAACTCAACGCCAAAATATCGTTGAAACAACGGTTGAATTTTCCAGGATAAGAGAAGATTGAAATTATGGATGGATTGGCTATAATCAAAGGTCAATATATTGTTGAACCAAACGTTGGATTTTCCTGGAAATGAAAAGATTGAAACTATGGATAGATTGGCTATAATCCAAGGCCAAAAACATGTTAAAACGACGGTTTTATTTTCCAGTCCAAGAAGCCATTGAAAGTATGGATAGGTTAGCTATAATCCATGGCCAAACAATTGTTGAAACAACGGTGGGATTTTTCAGTTAAAGGAAAGATTGACGCTATGGATGGATTGGCTATAATCAAAGGCCAAAGAAATTGTTGAAACAACTGTAAGATTTTCCAGTTGAAGAAAAGATTGAAACTATGGATAGATTGGCTATAATAAAAGGCCAAAAAATTTTTAAACGAACGGTCGGATTTTCCAGAAAAAGAAACTATTGAAACTAAGGACAGATTGGCTATAATCCAAGGCTAAAAAAATTGTTGAATCAACGGTTGCATTTTCCAGTAACAGAAAAGATGGAAACTATTGATAGATTTGCTATAACTTAAGGCCAAAGCATTGTTGAAACAAGGGTTGAATTTTTAAGGAAAAGAAAAGATTGAAAATATGGATAAATTAGGAATAATTCAAGGCCAAAATATTGTTGAAACAACGGTTGAATTTTCCAGGAAAAGAAAAGATTGAAATTATGGATGGATTGGCTATAATCAAAGGTCAAAAAATTGTTGAACAAACGTTTGATTTTGCTGGAAAAGAAAAGATAGAAACTATGGATAGCTTAGCTATAATCCATGGCCAAACAATTGTTGAAACAACGGTTGGATTTTTCAGTTAAAGGAAAGATTGAAGCTATGGATGGATTGGCTATAATCAAAGGCCAAAAAAATTGTTGAAACAACCGTTAGATTTTCCAGGAAAAGAAAAGATTGAAACTATGGATAGATTGGCTATAATCCAAGGCCAAAACATTGTTGAAACAACGGTTGAATTTTTAAGGAAAAGAAAAGATTGAAAATATGGATAAATTAGGAATAATTCAAGGCCAAAATATTGTTGAAACAACGGTTGAATTTTCCAGGAAAAGAAAAGATTGAAATTATGGATGGAGTGGCTATAATCAAAGGTCAAAATATTGTTGAACCAAGCGTTGGATTTTCCTGGAAAAGAAAAGAATGAAACTATGGATAGATTGGCTATAATCCAAGGCCAAAAACTTGTTAAAACGACGGTTGGATTTTCCAGTTCAAGAAGCCATTGAAAGTATGGATAGGTTAGCTATAATCCATGGCCAAAAAATTGTTGAAACAACGGTTGGAGTTTCCAGTTAAAGAAAATGTTGAAACTATGGATAGATTGGCTATAATCCAAGGCCAAAATATTGTTGAATTAACGGTTGGATTTTCCAGGAAAAGAAACGATCGAAGCTATAGGTAGTGTGGCTATAATCCAAGGCCAAAATATTGTTGAAACAACGGTTGAATTTTCCAGGAAAAGAAAAGATTGAAACTATTGATTGATTAGCCCTAGTCAAAGGCCAAAATATTGTTGAAGCAACGGTTAGATTTTTTAAGTTATAGGAAAGATTGAAAGTATGGATAACTTCGCAATATTCCAAAACCGAAAAACTGTTCAAACAACGGTTGGATTTTCCAGTTGAAGAAACCATTGAAACTATGCATAGATAGGCTATAATCGAAGACCCAAAAACTGTTGAAACAACAGTTGAATTTTCCAGGAAAAGAAAAGATTGATAATATGGATAGATTGGTTATAGTCAAAGGCGAAAATATTGTTAAAACAACGGTTGGATTTTCCAGCAAAAGAAAAGATTGAAACTATGGATAGATTGGCTATAATAAAAGGTCAAAAAATTGTCGAAAAAACGGTTGGATTTTCCAGGAAAAGAAAAGAATGACACTGTGGATTGATAGGCGATAATCGAAGGACAAAATGTTGTTAAAACAACGGTTAGATTTTCCAGTTGTAGAGTAAATTCAAACTATAGATAGGTTGGCTATAATCCAATTCCAAAAAATTGTTGAAACAACGGTTAGATTTTCGATAGATTGGCTATAATCCAAGGCCAAAATATTGTTGAAACAATGGTTAGATATTCCAGTTGAAGAAAAGATTGAAACTATGGATAGATTGGCTATAATCCAAGGTCAAAAAATAGTTGAAAAAACGGTTGGATTTTCCGGGAAAAGAAAAGAATGACACTGTGGATTGATAGGCAATAATCGAAGGACAAAATGTTGTTAAAACAACGGTTAGATTTTCCAGTTGTAGAGAAAATTTAAACTATGGATAGATTGGCTATAATCCAATTTCAAAACATTGTTGAAACAACGGTTGGATTTTTCAGTAAAAGAATAGATTGAAACTATGGACAGATTTGCTATAATCCAAAGCGAAATAATAGTTGAAAAAACGGTTGGATTTTCCAGGAAAAGAAAAGATCGAAACTATGGATAGATTGCCTATAATCCTAGGCCAACATACTGTTGAAACAACGGTTAGATTTTCCAGTTGAAGAACTGATTAAAACTATGGAGAGATTGGCTATAATCCAAAGCCAATTAACTGTTGAAACAGCGGTTGGATTTTTCAGGAAAAGAAAAGAAGGAAACTATGAATAGCTTGGCAATAATCCAAGGTCAAAAAATTGTTGAAACGACGATTGGATTTTCCAGTTGAAGAAAAGATTAAAACTATGGATTGATTGGCTATAATAAAAGGCCAAAAAATTGTTAAACGAACGGTCGGATTTTCCAGGAAAAGAAACTATTGAAACTAAGGACAGATTAGCTATAATCCAAGGCCAAAAAATTGTTGAATCAACGGTTGCATTTTCCAGGAACAGAAAAGATGGAAACTATGGATAGATTGGCTATAAGCCAAGGCCAAAAAATTGTTAAAACAACGGGTGGATTTTCCAGGAAAAGAAAAGTTTGAAAATATGGATAAATTGGCAATAATTGAAAAAAAAATTGTTGAACCAACGGTTCGATTTTCCAAAAAAAGAAGAGATTGAAACTATGGATAGATTGGCTGTAATCCAAGGCCATAATATTGTTCAAGCAACGGTTGGTATTTTCGGGAAAACAGAAGATTGAAACTTTGTACAAACTGGCAATAATTCAAGGCCAATATATTGTTTAAACAACGGTTCGATTTTTCAGGAACAGAAAAGATTCAAACTATGGATAGATTGGCTATAACCCAAGGTCAAAAAATTGTCGAAACGACCGTCAGATTTTCCAGTTGAAGAAATGATTAAAACTAAGGATAGATCGGCTATAATCCAAAGCCAAAAAATTCTTGAAACAACGGTTGGATTTTCCAGGAAAATCAAAGATTGAAACTATAGATAGATTGGCTATAATCGAACGCAAAAACAATTGTTGAACCAACGGTTGGATTTTCCAGGAAAAGAAAAGATTGAAACTATGGATAGATTGGCTATAATCCCAGGCCAACATACTGTTGAAACAACGGTTAGATTTTCCCGTTGAAGAACTGATTAAAACTATGGAGAGATTGGCTATAATCCAAAGCCAAAAAATTGTTGAAACAGCGGTTGGATTTTTCAGGAAAAGAAAAGAAGGAAACTATGAATAGCTTGGCAATAATCCAAGGTCAAAAAATTGTTGAAACGACGATTGGATTTTCCAGTTGAAGAAAAGATTGAAACTCTGGATTGATTGGCTACAATCAAAGGCCAAAAAATTGCTAAACGAACGGTCGGATTTTCCAGGAAAAGAAACTATTGAAACTAAGGACAGATTAGCTATAATCCAAGGCCAAAAAATTGTTGAATCAACGGTTGCATTTTCCAGGGACAGAAAAGATGGAAACTATTGATAGATTGGCTATAACCCAAGGCCAAAAAATTGTTCAAACAACGGTTGAATATTTCAGGAAAAGAAAAGATTGAAAATATGGATAAATTAGGAATAACTCAACGCCAAAATATCGTTGAAACAACGGTTGAATTTTCCAGGATAAGAGAAGATTGAAATTATGGATGGATTGGCTATAATCAAAGGTCAATATATTGTTGAACCAAACGTTGGATTTTCCTGGAAATGAAAAGATTGAAACTATGGATAGATTGGCTATAATCCAAGGCCAAAAACATGTTAAAACGACGGTTTTATTTTCCAGTCCAAGAAGCCATTGAAAGTATGGATAGGTTAGCTATAATCCATGGCCAAACAATTGTTGAAACAACGGTGGGATTTTTCAGTTAAAGGAAAGATTGACGCTATGGATGGATTGGCTATAATCAAAGGCCAAAGAAATTGTTGAAACAACTGTAAGATTTTCCAGTTGAAGAAAAGATTGAAACTATGGATAGATTGGCTATAATAAAAGGCCAAAACATTGTTGAAACAACGGTTGGATTTTTCAGTAAAAGAATAGATTGAAACTATGGACAGATTTGCTATAATCCAAAGGGAAATAATAGTTGAAACAACGGTTGGATTTTCCAGGAAAAGAAAAGATTGAAACTATAGATAGATTGCCTATAATCGAACGCAAAAACAATTGTTGAACCAACGGTTGGATTTTCCAGGAAAAGAAAAGATTGAAACTATGGATAGATTGGCTACAATCCTAGGCCAACATACTGTTGAAACAACGGTTAGGTTTTCCAGTAGAAGAACTGATAAAACTATGGAGAGATTGGCTGTAATCCAAAGCCAAAAAATTGTTGAAACAGCGGTTGGATTTTTAAGGAAAAGAAAAGAAGGAAACTATGGATAGCTTGGCAATAATCCAAGGTCAAAAAGTTGTTGAAACGACGATTGGATTTTCCAGTTGAAGAAAAGATTGAAACTATGGATTGATTGGCTATAATCAAAGGACAAAAAATTGTTAAACGAACGGTCGGATTTTAAAGGAAAAGAAACTATTGAAACTAATTACAGATTGGCTTTAAACCAAGGCCAAAAAATTGTTGAATCAACGGTTGCATTTTCCAGGAACAGAAAAGATGGAAAATATTGAAAGATTTGCTATAACCCAAGGCGGAAAAAATTGTTCAAACAACGGTTGAATTTTTTAGAAAAAGAAAAGATTGAAAATATGGATAAATTAGGAATAATTCAAGACCGAAATATTGTTGAAACAACGGTTGAATTTTCCAGGAAAAGAAAAGATTGAAATTATGGATGGATTGGTTATAATCAAAGGTCAAAACATTGTTGAACCAAACGTTGGATTTTCCTGGAAAAGAAAAGATTGAAACTATGGATAGATTGGCTATAATCCAAGGCCAAAATCTTGTTAAAACGACGGTTGGATTTTCCAGTTCAAGAAGCCATTGAAAGTATGGATAGGTTAGCTATAATCCATGCCCAAACAATTGTTGAAACAACGGTTGGACTTTTCAGTTAAAGGAAAGATTGAAGCTATGGATGGATTGGCTATAATCAAAGGCCAAAAAAATTGTTGAAACAACCGTTAGATTTTCCAGTTGAAGAAAAGATTGAAACTATGCATAGATTGGCTATAATCTAAGGCCAAAACATTGTTGAAACAACGGTTGGATTTTTCAGTAAAAGAATAGATTGAAACTATGGACAGATTTGCTATAATCCAAAGCGAAATAATAGTTGAAACAACGGTTGGATTTTCCAGGGAAAGAAAAGGTTGAAACTATAGATAGATTGGCTATAATCGAACCCAAAAACAATTGTTGAACCAACGGTTGGATTTTCCAGGAAAAGAAAAGATTGAAACTATGGATAGATTGGCTATAATCCTAGGCCAACATACTGTTAAAATAACGGTTAGATTTTCCAGTTGAAGAACTGATAAAAACTATGGAGAGATTGGCTATAATCCAAAGCCAAAAAATTGTTGAAACAGCGGTTGGATCTTTCAGGAAAAGAAAAGAAGGAAACTATGGATAGCTTGGCAATAATCCAAGGTCAAAAAATTGTTGAAACGACGATTGGATTTTCCAGTTGAAGAAAAGATGGAAACTATGGATGGATTGGCTATAATCAAAGGCCAAAAATTTGTTGAAACAACGGTTAGGATTTCCAGTTGAAGAAAAGATTGAAACGATGGATGGATTGGCTATAATCAAAGGCCAAAAAATTGTTAAACGAACGGTCGGATTTTCCACGATAAGAAACTATTGACACTAAGGCCAGATTGGCTATAATCCAAGGCCAAAAAATTGTTGAATCAACGGTTGCATTTTCCAGGAACAGAAAAGATGGAAACTATTGATAGATTTGCTATAACTTAAGGCCAAAACATTGTTGAAACAACGGTTGAATTTTCTTAGGAAAAAAAAAGATTAAAAATATGGATAAATTAGGAATAATTCAAGGCCAAAATATTGTTGAAACAACGGTTGAATTTTCCAGGGAAAGAAAAGATTGAAATTATGGATGGAGTGGCTATAATCAAAGGTCAAAATATTGTTGAACCAAACGTTGGATTTTCCTGGAAAAGAAAAGATTGAAACTATGGATAGATTGGCTATAATCCAAGGCCAAAAACTTGTTAAAACGACGGTTGGATTTTCCAGTTCAAGAAGCCATTGAAAGTATGGATAGGTTAGCTATAATTCATGGCCAAAAAATTTTTGAAAGAACGGTTGGTGTTTCCAGTTGAAGAAAAGGTTGAGACTATGGATAGATTGGCTATAATCCAAGGCCAAAATATTGTTGAATTAACGGTTGGATTTTCCAGGAAAAGAAACGATCGAAGCTATAGGGAGTGTGGCTATAATCCAAAGCCAAAATATTGTTGAAACAACGGTTGAATTTTCCAGGAAAAGAAAAGATTGAAACTATTGATAGATTGGCCATAGTCAAAGGCCAAAATATTGTTGAAACAACGGTTAGATTTTTTAAGTTATAGGAAAGATTGAAAGTATGGATAACTTGGCAATATTCCAAAACCGAAAAACTGTTCAAACAACGGTTGGATTTTCCAGTTGAAGAAACCATTGAAACTATGCATAGATAGGCTATAATCGAAGGCCCAAAAACTGTTGAAACAACGTTTGAATTTTCCTGGAAAAGAAAAGATTGATAATATGGATAGATTGGTTATAGTCAAAGGCGAAAATATTGTTAAAACGACGGTTGGATTTTCCAGCAAAAGAAAAGATTGAAACTATGGATAGACTGGCTATAATCCAAGGTCAAAAAGATGTTGAAAAAACGGTTGGATTTTCCAGGAAAAGAAAAGAATGACACTGTGGATTGATAGGCTATAATCGAAGGACAAAATGTTGTTAAAACAACGGTTAGATTTTCCAGTTGTAGAGAATATTCAAACTATCCATAGATTAGCTATATTCCAATTCCAAAACATTGTTGAAACAATGGTTGGATTTTTCAGTAAAAGAATAGATTGAAACTATGGACAGATTTGCTATAATCCAAAGGGAAATAATAGTTGAAAAAACGGTTGGATTTTCCAGGAAAAGAAAAGATTGAAACTATGGATAGATTGGCTATAATCAAAGGCCAAAAAATTGTTGAAACAACGGTTAGATTTTCGATAGATTGGCTATAATCCAAGGCCAAAATATTGTTGAAACAATGGTTAGATATTCCAGTTGAAGAAAAGATTGAAACTATGGATAGATTGGCTATAATCCAAGGTCAAAAAATTGTTGAAAAAACGGTTGGATTTTCCAGGAAAAGAAAAGAATGACACTGTGGATTGATAGGCGATAATCGAAGGACAAAATGTTGTTAAAACAACGGTTAGATTTTCCAGTTGTAGAGAAAATTCAAACTATGGATAGATTGGCTATAATCCAATTCCAAAACATTGTTGAAAAAACGGTTGCATTTTTCAGTAAAAGAATAGATTGAAACTATGGACAGATTTGCTATAATCCAAAGCGAAAAAATAGTTGAAAAAACGGTTGGATTTTCCAGGAAAAGAAAAGATCGAAACTATGGATAGATTGGCTATAATCCTAGGCCAACAAACTGTTGAAACAACGGTTAGATTTTCCAGTTGAAGAACTGATAAAAACTATGGAGAGATTTGCTATAATCCAAAGCCAAAAAATTGTTGAAACAGCGGTTGGATTTTTCAGGAAAAGGAAAGAAGGAAACTATGGATAGCTTGGCAATAATCCAAGGTCAAAAAATTGTTGAAACGACGATTGGATTTTCCAGTTAAAGAAAAGATTGAAACTATGGATAGATTGGCTATAATCAAAAGCCAAAAAATTGTTAAACGAACGGTCGGATTTTCCATTAAAAGAAACTATTGAAACTAAGGACAGATTGGCTATAATCCAAGGCCAAAAAATTGTTGAATCAAAGGTTGCATTTTCCAGGAACAGAAAAGATGGAAACTATTGAGAGATTTGCTATAACTTAAGGCCAAAACATTGTTGAAACAACGGTTGAATTTTCTTAGGAAAAGAAAAGATTGAAAATATGGATAAATTAGGAATAATTCAAGGCCAAAATCTTGTTGAAAGAACGGTTGAATTTTCCAGGAAAAGAAAGGATTGAAATTATGGATGGATTGGCTATAATCAAAGGTCAAAATATTGTTGAACCAAACGTTGGATTTTCCTGGAAAAGAAAAGATTGAAACTATAGATAGATTGGCTATAATCCAAGGCCAAAAACTTGTTAAAACGACGGTTGGATTTTCCAGTTCAAGAAGCCATTGAAAGTATGGATAGGTTAGCTATAATCCATGGCCAAAAAATTGTTAAAACAACGGTTGGAGTTTCCAGTTGAAGAAAAGGTTGAAACTATGGATAGATTGGCTATAATCCAAGGCCAAAATATTGTTGAATTAACGGTTGGATTTTTCAGGAAAAGAAACGATCGAAGCTATAGGTAGTGTGGCTATAATCCAAGGCAAAAATATTGTTGAAAGAACGGTTGAATTTTCCAGGAAAAGAAAAGATTGAAGCTATGGATGGATTGGCTATAATCAAAGGCCAAAAAAATTGTTGAAACAACCGTTATATTTTCCAGTTGAAGAAAAGATTGAAACTATGAATAGATTGGCTATAATCCAAGGCCAAAACATTGTTGATACAACGGTTGGATTTTTCAGTAAAAGAATAGATTGAAACTATGGACAGATTTGCTATAATCCAAAGGGAAATAATAGTTGAAACAACGGTTGGATTTTCCAGGAAAAGAAAAGATTAAAACTATAGATAGATTGGCTATAATCGAATGCAAAAACAATTGTTGAACCAACGCTTGGATTTTCCATTAAAAGAAAAGATTAAAACTATCTATAGATTGGCTATAATCCTAGGCCAACATACTGTTAAAATAACGGTTAGATTTTCCAGTTGAAGAACTGATAAAAACTATGGAGAGATTGGCTATAATCCAAAGCCAAAAAATTGTTGAAACAGCGGTTGGATTTTTCAGGAAAAGAAAAGAAGGAAACTATGGATAGCTTGGCAATAATCCAAAGCCAAAAAATTGTTGAAACAGCGGTTGGATTTTTCAGGAAAAGAAAAGAAGGAAACTATGGATAGCTTGGCAATAATCCAAGGTCAAAAAAAATTGTTGAAACGACGATTGGATTTTCCAGTTGAAGAAAAGATTGAAACTATGGATAGATTGGCTATAATCAAAGGCCAAAAAATTGTTGAAACAACGGTTAGATTTTCGATAGATTAACTATAATCCAAGGCCAAAATATTGTTGAAACAATGGTTAGATTTTCCAGTTCAAGAAAAGATTGAAACTTTGGAGAGATTTGCTATAATCCATGGCCAAAAAATTGTTGAAACGACGATAGGATTTTCCAGTTGAAGAAAAGAAGGAAACCATGGATGGATTGGCTATAATCAAAGGCCAAAAATTTGTTGAAACAACGGTTAGAATTTCCAGTTGAAGAAAAGATTGAAACTATGGATGGATTGGCTATAATCAAAGGCCAAAAAATTGTTAAACGAACGTTTGGATTTTCCAGAAAAAGAAACTGTTGAAACTAAGGACAGATTGGCTATAATCCAAGGCTAAAAAAATTGTTGAATCAACGGTTGCATTTTCCAGTAACAGAAAAGATGGAAACTATTGATAGATTTGCTATAACTTAAGGCCAAAACATTGTTGAAACAACGGTTGAATTTTTAAGGAAAAGAAAAGATTGAAAATATGGATAAATTAGGAATAATTCAAGGCCAAAATATTGTTGAAACAACGGTTGAATTTTCCAGGAAAAGAAAAGGTTGAAATTATGGAAGGAGTGGCTATAATCAAAGGTCAAAATATTGTTGAACCAAACGTTGGATTTTCCTGGAAAAGAAAAGAATGAAACTATGGATAGATTGGCTATAATCCAAGGCCAAAAACTTGTTAAAACGACGGTTGGATTTTCCAGTTCAAGAAGCCATTGAAAGTATGGATAGGTTAGCTATAATCCATGGCCAAAAAATTGTTGAAACAACGGTTGGAGTTTCCAGTTAAAGAAAATGTTGAAACTATGGATAGATTGGCTATAATCCAAGGCCAAAATATTGTTGAATTAACGGTTGGATTTTCCAGGAAAAGAAACGATCGAAGCTATAGGTAGTGTGGCTATAATCCAAGGCCAAAATATTGTTGAAACAACGGTTGAATTTTCCAGGAAAAGAAAAGATTGAAACTATTGATTGATTGTCCCTAGTCAAAGGCCAAAATATTGTTGAAGCAACAGTTAGATTTTTTAAGTTATAGGAAAGATTGAAAGTATGGATAACTTGGCAATATTCCAAAACCGAAAAACTGTTCAAACAACGGTTGGATTTTCCAGTTGAAGAAACCATTGAAACTATGCATAGATAGGCTATAATCGAAGGCCCAAAAACTGTTGAAACAACAGTTGAATTTTCCAGGAAAAGAAAAGGTTGATAATATGGATAGATTGGTTATAGTCAAAGGCGAAAATATTGTTAAAAAATCGGTTGGATTTTCCAGCAAAAGAAAAGATTGAAACTATGGATAGACTGGCTATAATCCAAGGTCAAAAAATTGTCGAAAAAACGGTTGGATTTTCCAGGAAAATAAAAGAATGACACTGTGGATTGATAGGCGATAATCGAAGGACAAAATGTTGTTAAAACAACCGTTAGATTTTCCAGTTGTAGAGAAAATTCAAACTATAGATAGGTTGGCTATAATCCAATTCCAAAACATTGTTGAAACAACGGTTGGATTTTTCAGTAAAAGAATAGATTGAAACTATGGACAGATTTGCTATAATCCAAAGCGAAATAATAGTTAAAAAAACGGTTGGATTTTCCAGGAAAAGAAAAGATTGAAACTATGGCTAGATTGGCTATAATCAAAGGCCAAAAAATTGTTAAAACGACGGTTTTATTTTCCAGTCCAAGAAGCCATTGAAAGTATGGATAGGTTAGCTATAATCCATGGCCAAACAATTGTTGAAACAACGGTGGGATTTTTCAGTTAAAGGAAAGATTGACGCTATGGATGGATTGGCTATAATCAAAGGCCAAAGAAATTGTTGAAACAACTGTTAGATTTTCCAGTTGAAGAAAAGATTGAAACTATGGATAGATTGGCTATAATCCAAGGCCAAAACATTGTTGAAACAACGGTTGGATTTTTCAGTAAAAGAATAGATTGAAACTATGGACAGATTTGCTATAATCCAAAGGGAAATAATAGTTGAAACAACGGTTGGATTTTCCAGGAAAATCAAAGATTGAAACTATAGATAGATTGGCTATAATCGAACGCAAAAACAATTGTTGAACCAACGGTTGGATTTTCCAGGAAAAGAAAAGATTGAAACTATGGATAGATTGGCTACAATCCTAGGCCAACATACTGTTGAAACAACGGTTAGGTTTTCCAGTAGAAGAACTGATAAAACTATGGAGAGATTGGCTATAATCCAAAGCCAAAAAATTGTTGAAACAGCGGTTGGATTTTTAAGGAAAAGAAAAGAAGGAAACTATGGATAGCTTGGCAATAATCCAAGGTCAAAAAATTGTTGAAACGACGATTGGATTTTCCAGTTGAAGAAAAGATTGAAACTATGGATTGATTGGCTATAATCAAAGGCCAAAAAATTGTTGAAACAACGGTTAGATTTTCCAGTTGAAGAAAAGATTGAAACTATTGATGGATTGGCTATAATCAAAGGACAAAAAATTGTTAAACGAACGGTCGGATTTTAAAGGAAAAGAAACTATTGAAACTAAGGACAGATTGGCTTTAAACCAAGGCCAAAAAATTGTTCAATCAACGGTTGCATTTTCCAGGAACAGAAAAGATGGAAAATATTGAAAGATTTGCTATAACCCAAGGCCGAAAAAATGTTCAAGCAACGGTTGAATTTTTTAGGAAAAGAAAAGATTGAAAATATGGATAAATTAGGAATAATTCAAGGCCAAAATATTGTTGAAACAACGGTTGAATTTTCCAGGAAAAGAAAAGATTGAAATTATGGATGGATTGGCTATAATCAAAGGTCAAAACATTGTTGAACCAAACGTTGGATTTTCCTGGAAAAGAAAAGATTGAAACTATGGATAGATTGGCTATAATCCAAGGCCAAAATCTTGTTAAAACGACGGTTGGATTTTCCAGTTCAAGAAGCCATTGAAAGTATGGATAGGTTAGCTATAATCCATGCCCAAACAATTGTTGAAACAACGGTTGGACTTTTCAGTTAAAGGAAAGATTGAAGCTATGGATGGATTGGCTATAATCCAATTCCAAAACATTGTTGAAAAAACGGTTGCATTTTTCAGTAAAAGAATAGATTGAAACTATGGACAGATTTGCTATAATCCAAAGCGAAAAAATAGTTGAAAAAACGGTTGGATTTTCCAGGAAAAGAAAAGATCGAAACTATGGATAGATTGGCTATAATCCTAGGCCAACAAACTGTTGAAACAACGGTTAGATTTTCCAGTTGAAGAACTGATAAAAACTATGGAGAGATTTGCTATAATCCAAAGCCAAAAAATTGTTGAAACAGCGGTTGGATTTTTCAGGAAAAGGAAAGAAGGAAACTATGGATAGCTTGGCAATAATCCAAGGTCAAAAAATTGTTGAAACGACGATTGGATTTTCCAGTTAAAGAAAAGATTGAAACTATGGATAGATTGGCTATAATCAAAAGCCAAAAAATTGTTAAACGAACGGTCGGATTTTCCATTAAAAGAAACTATTGAAACTAAGGACAGATTGGCTATAATCCAAGGCCAAAAAATTGTTGAATCAAAGGTTGCATTTTCCAGGAACAGAAAAGATGGAAACTATTGAGAGATTTGCTATAACTTAAGGCCAAAACATTGTTGAAACAACGGTTGAATTTTCTTAGGAAAAGAAAAGATTGAAAATATGGATAAATTAGGAATAATTCAAGGCCAAAATCTTGTTGAAAGAACGGTTGAATTTTCCAGGAAAAGAAAGGATTGAAATTATGGATGGATTGGCTATAATCAAAGGTCAAAATATTGTTGAACCAAACGTTGGATTTTCCTGGAAAAGAAAAGATTGAAACTATAGATAGATTGGCTATAATCCAAGGCCAAAAACTTGTTAAAACGACGGTTGGATTTTCCAGTTCAAGAAGCCATTGAAAGTATGGATAGGTTAGCTATAATCCATGGCCAAAAAATTGTTAAAACAACGGTTGGAGTTTCCAGTTGAAGAAAAGGTTGAAACTATGGATAGATTGGCTATAATCCAAGGCCAAAATATTGTTGAATTAACGGTTGGATTTTTCAGGAAAAGAAACGATCGAAGCTATAGGTAGTGTGGCTATAATCCAAGGCAAAAATATTGTTGAAAGAACGGTTGAATTTTCCAGGAAAAGAAAAGATTGAAGCTATGGATGGATTGGCTATAATCAAAGGCCAAAAAAATTGTTGAAACAACCGTTATATTTTCCAGTTGAAGAAAAGATTGAAACTATGAATAGATTGGCTATAATCCAAGGCCAAAACATTGTTGATACAACGGTTGGATTTTTCAGTAAAAGAATAGATTGAAACTATGGACAGATTTGCTATAATCCAAAGGGAAATAATAGTTGAAACAACGGTTGGATTTTCCAGGAAAAGAAAAGATTAAAACTATAGATAGATTGGCTATAATCGAATGCAAAAACAATTGTTGAACCAACGCTTGGATTTTCCATTAAAAGAAAAGATTAAAACTATCTATAGATTGGCTATAATCCTAGGCCAACATACTGTTAAAATAACGGTTAGATTTTCCAGTTGAAGAACTGATAAAAACTATGGAGAGATTGGCTATAATCCAAAGCCAAAAAATTGTTGAAACAGCGGTTGGATTTTTCAGGAAAAGAAAAGAAGGAAACTATGGATAGCTTGGCAATAATCCAAAGCCAAAAAATTGTTGAAACAGCGGTTGGATTTTTCAGGAAAAGAAAAGAAGGAAACTATGGATAGCTTGGCAATAATCCAAGGTCAAAAAAAATTGTTGAAACGACGATTGGATTTTCCAGTTGAAGAAAAGATTGAAACTATGGATAGATTGGCTATAATCAAAGGCCAAAAAATTGTTGAAACAACGGTTAGATTTTCGATAGATTAACTATAATCCAAGGCCAAAATATTGTTGAAACAATGGTTAGATTTTCCAGTTCAAGAAAAGATTGAAACTTTGGAGAGATTTGCTATAATCCATGGCCAAAAAATTGTTGAAACGACGATAGGATTTTCCAGTTGAAGAAAAGAAGGAAACCATGGATGGATTGGCTATAATCAAAGGCCAAAAATTTGTTGAAACAACGGTTAGAATTTCCAGTTGAAGAAAAGATTGAAACTATGGATGGATTGGCTATAATCAAAGGCCAAAAAATTGTTAAACGAACGTTTGGATTTTCCAGAAAAAGAAACTGTTGAAACTAAGGACAGATTGGCTATAATCCAAGGCTAAAAAAATTGTTGAATCAACGGTTGCATTTTCCAGTAACAGAAAAGATGGAAACTATTGATAGATTTGCTATAACTTAAGGCCAAAACATTGTTGAAACAACGGTTGAATTTTTAAGGAAAAGAAAAGATTGAAAATATGGATAAATTAGGAATAATTCAAGGCCAAAATATTGTTGAAACAACGGTTGAATTTTCCAGGAAAAGAAAAGGTTGAAATTATGGAAGGAGTGGCTATAATCAAAGGTCAAAATATTGTTGAACCAAACGTTGGATTTTCCTGGAAAAGAAAAGAATGAAACTATGGATAGATTGGCTATAATCCAAGGCCAAAAACTTGTTAAAACGACGGTTGGATTTTCCAGTTCAAGAAGCCATTGAAAGTATGGATAGGTTAGCTATAATCCATGGCCAAAAAATTGTTGAAACAACGGTTGGAGTTTCCAGTTAAAGAAAATGTTGAAACTATGGATAGATTGGCTATAATCCAAGGCCAAAATATTGTTGAATTAACGGTTGGATTTTCCAGGAAAAGAAACGATCGAAGCTATAGGTAGTGTGGCTATAATCCAAGGCCAAAATATTGTTGAAACAACGGTTGAATTTTCCAGGAAAAGAAAAGATTGAAACTATTGATTGATTGTCCCTAGTCAAAGGCCAAAATATTGTTGAAGCAACAGTTAGATTTTTTAAGTTATAGGAAAGATTGAAAGTATGGATAACTTGGCAATATTCCAAAACCGAAAAACTGTTCAAACAACGGTTGGATTTTCCAGTTGAAGAAACCATTGAAACTATGCATAGATAGGCTATAATCGAAGGCCCAAAAACTGTTGAAACAACAGTTGAATTTTCCAGGAAAAGAAAAGGTTGATAATATGGATAGATTGGTTATAGTCAAAGGCGAAAATATTGTTAAAAAATCGGTTGGATTTTCCAGCAAAAGAAAAGATTGAAACTATGGATAGACTGGCTATAATCCAAGGTCAAAAAATTGTCGAAAAAACGGTTGGATTTTCCAGGAAAATAAAAGAATGACACTGTGGATTGATAGGCGATAATCGAAGGACAAAATGTTGTTAAAACAACCGTTAGATTTTCCAGTTGTAGAGAAAATTCAAACTATAGATAGGTTGGCTATAATCCAATTCCAAAACATTGTTGAAACAACGGTTGGATTTTTCAGTAAAAGAATAGATTGAAACTATGGACAGATTTGCTATAATCCAAAGCGAAATAATAGTTAAAAAAACGGTTGGATTTTCCAGGAAAAGAAAAGATTGAAACTATGGCTAGATTGGCTATAATCAAAGGCCAAAAAATTGTTAAAACGACGGTTTTATTTTCCAGTCCAAGAAGCCATTGAAAGTATGGATAGGTTAGCTATAATCCATGGCCAAACAATTGTTGAAACAACGGTGGGATTTTTCAGTTAAAGGAAAGATTGACGCTATGGATGGATTGGCTATAATCAAAGGCCAAAGAAATTGTTGAAACAACTGTTAGATTTTCCAGTTGAAGAAAAGATTGAAACTATGGATAGATTGGCTATAATCCAAGGCCAAAACATTGTTGAAACAACGGTTGGATTTTTCAGTAAAAGAATAGATTGAAACTATGGACAGATTTGCTATAATCCAAAGGGAAATAATAGTTGAAACAACGGTTGGATTTTCCAGGAAAATCAAAGATTGAAACTATAGATAGATTGGCTATAATCGAACGCAAAAACAATTGTTGAACCAACGGTTGGATTTTCCAGGAAAAGAAAAGATTGAAACTATGGATAGATTGGCTACAATCCTAGGCCAACATACTGTTGAAACAACGGTTAGGTTTTCCAGTAGAAGAACTGATAAAACTATGGAGAGATTGGCTATAATCCAAAGCCAAAAAATTGTTGAAACAGCGGTTGGATTTTTAAGGAAAAGAAAAGAAGGAAACTATGGATAGCTTGGCAATAATCCAAGGTCAAAAAATTGTTGAAACGACGATTGGATTTTCCAGTTGAAGAAAAGATTGAAACTATGGATTGATTGGCTATAATCAAAGGCCAAAAAATTGTTGAAACAACGGTTAGATTTTCCAGTTGAAGAAAAGATTGAAACTATGGATGGATTGGCTATAATCAAAGGACAAAAAATTGTTAAACGAACGGTCGGATTTTAAAGGAAAAGAAACTATTGAAACTAAGGACAGATTGGCTTTAAACCAAGGCCAAAAAATTGTTCAATCAACGGTTGCATTTTCCAGGAACAGAAAAGATGGAAAATATTGAAAGATTTGCTATAACCCAAGGCCGAAAAAATGTTCAAGCAACGGTTGAATTTTTTAGGAAAAGAAAAGATTGAAAATATGGATAAATTAGGAATAATTCAAGGCCAAAATATTGTTGAAACAACGGTTGAATTTTCCAGGAAAAGAAAAGATTGAAATTATGGATGGATTGGCTATAATCAAAGGTCAAAACATTGTTGAACCAAACGTTGGATTTTCCTGGAAAAGAAAAGATTGAAACTATGGATAGATTGGCTATAATCCAAGGCCAAAATCTTGTTAAAACGACGGTTGGATTTTCCAGTTCAAGAAGCCATTGAAAGTATGGATAGGTTAGCTATAATCCATGCCCAAACAATTGTTGAAACAACGGTTGGACTTTTCAGTTAAAGGAAAGATTGAAGCTATGGATGGATTGGCTATAATCAAAGGCCAAAAAAATTGTTGAAACAACCGTTAGATTTTCCAGTTGAAGAAAAGATTGAAACTATGCATAGATTGGCTATAATCTAAGGCCAAAACATTGTTGAAACAACGGTTGGATTTTTCAGTAAAAGAATAGTTTTAAACTATGGACAGATTGGCTATAATCCAAAGCGAAATAATAGTTGAAACAACGGTTGGATTTTCCAGGGAAAGAAAAGGTTGAAACTATAGATAGATTGGCTATAATCGAACGCAAAAACAATTGTTGAACCAACGGTTGGATTTTCCAGGAAAAGAAAAGATTGAAACTATGGATAGATTGGTTATAATCCTAGGCCAACATACTGTTAAAATAACGGTTAGATTTTCCAGTTGAAGAACTGATAAAAACTATGGAGAGATTGGCTATAATCCAAAGCCAAAAAATTGTTGAAACAGCGGTTGGATCTTTCAGGAAAAGAATAGAAGGAAACTATGGATAGCTTGGCAATAATCCAAGGTCAAAAAATTGTTGAAACGACGATTGGATTTTCTAGTTGAAGAAAAGATGGAAACTATGGATGGATTGGCTATAATCAAAGGCCAAAAATTTGTTGAAACAACGGTTAGGATTTCCAGTAGAAGAAAAGATTGAAACTATGGATGGATTGGCTATAATCAAAGGCCAAAAAATTGTTAAACGAACGGTCGGATTTTCCACGATAAGAAACTATTGACACTAAGGACAGATTGGCTATAATCCAAGGCCAAAAAATTGTTGAATCAACGGTTGCATTTTCTAGGAACAGAAAAGATGCAAACTATTGATAGATTTGCTATAACTTAAGGCCAAAACATTGTTGAAACAACGGTTGAATTTTCTTAGGAAAAGAAAAGATTGAAAATATGGATAAATTAGGAATAATTCAAGGCCAAAATATTGTTGAAACAACGGTTGAATTTTCCAGGAAAAGAAAAGATTGAAATTATGGATGGATTGGCTATAATCAAAGGTCAAAATATTGTTGAACCAAAAGTTGGATTTTCCTGGAAAAGAAAAGATTGAAACTATGGATAGATTGGCTATAATCCAAGGCCAAAAACTTGTTAAAACGACGGTTGGATTTTCCAGTTCAAGAAGCCATTGAAAGTATGGATAGGTTAGCTAAAATCCATGGCCAAAAAATTGTTGAAACAACGGTTGGAGTTTCCAGTTGAAGAAAAGGTTGAAACTATGGATAGATTGGCTATAATCCAAAGCCAAAATATTGTTGAAACAACGGTTGAATTTTCCAGGAAAAGAAAAGATTGAAACTATTGATAGATTGGCCATAGTCAAAGGCCAAAATATTGTTGAAACAACGGTTAGATTTTTTAAGTTATAGGAAAGATTGAAAGTATGGATAACTTGGCAATATGCCAAAACCGAAAAATTGTTCAAACAACGGTTGGATTTTCCAGTTGAAGAAACCATTGAAACTATGCATAGATAGGCTATAATCGAAGGCCCAAAAACTGTTGAAACAACGGTTGAATTTTCCAGGAAAAGAAAAGATTGATAATATAGATAGATTGGTTATAGTCAAAGGCGAAAATATTGTTAAAACAACGGTTGCATTTTCCAGCAAAAGAAAAGATTGAAACTATGGATAGACTGGCTATAATCCAAGGTCAAAAAATTGTTGAAAAAACGGTTGGATTTTCCAGGAAAAGAAAAGAATGACACTGTGGATTGATAGGCTATAATCAAAGGACAAAATGTTGTTAAAACAACGGTTAGATTTTCCAGTTGTAGAGAAAATTCAAACTATCCATAGATTGGCTATATTCCAATTCCAAAACATTGTTGAAACAATGGTTGGATTTTTCAGTAAAAGAATAGATTGAAACTATGGACAGATTTGCTATAATCCAATTGAAATAATAGTTGAAAAAACGGTTGGATTTTCCAGGAAAAGAAAAGATTGAAACTATGGATAGATTGGCTATAATCCTAGGCCAACATACTGTTGAAACAACGGTTAGATTTTCCAGTTGAAGAACTGATAAAAACTATGGAGAGATTGGCTATAATCCAAAGCCAAAAAATTGTTGAAACAGCGGTTGGATTTTTCAGGAAAAGAAAAGAAGGAAACTATGGAAAGCTTGGCAATAATCCAAGGTCAAAAAATTGTTGAAACGACGATTGGATTTTCCAGTTGAAGAAAAGATTGAAACTATGGATAGATTGCCTATAATCAAAGGCCAAAAAATTGTTAAAGGAACGGTCGGATTTTCCAGGAAAAGAAACTATTGAAACTAAGGACAGATTGGCTATAATCCAAGGCCAAAAAATTGTTGAATCAACGGTTGCATTTTCCAGTAACAGAAAAGATGGAAACTATTGATAGATTTGCTATAACTTAAGGCCAAAACATTGTTGAAACAACGGTTGAATTTTCTTAGGAAAAGAAAAGATTGAAAATATGGATAAATTAGGAATAATTCAAGGCCAAAATATTGTTGAAACAACGGTTGAATTTTCCAGGAAAAGAAAAGATTGAAATTATGGATGCATTGGCTATAATCAAAGGTCAAAATATTGTTGAACCAAACGTTGGATTTTCCTGGAAAAGAAAAGATTGAAACTATGGATAGATTGGCTATAATCCAAGGCCAAAAACTTGTTAAAACGACGGTTGGATTTTCCAGTTCAAGAAGCCATTGAAAGTATGGATAGCTTAGCTATAATCCATGGCCAAAAAATTGTTGAAACAACGGTTGGAGTTTCCAGTTGAAGAAAAGGTTGAAACTATGGATAGATTGGCTATAATCCAAGGCCAAAATATTGTTGAGTTAACGGTTGCATTTTCCAGGAAAAGAAACGATCGAAGCTATAGGTAGTGTGGCTATAATTCAAGGCCAAAACATTGTTGAAACAACGGTTGAATTTTCCAGGAAAAGAAAAGATTGAAACTATTGATAGATTGGCTATAATCCAAGGTCAAAAAATTGTTGAATAAACGGTTGGATTTTCCAGGAAAAGACAAGAATGACACTGTGGATTGCTAGGCTATAATCGAAGGACAAAATGTTGTTAAAACAACGGTTAGATTTTCCAGTTGTAGAGAATATTCAAACTATCCATAGATTAGCTATATTCCAATTCCAAAACATTGTTGAAACAATGGTTGGATTTTTCAGTAAAAGAATAGATTGAAACTATGGACAGATTTGCTATAATCCAAAGCGAAATAATAGTTGAAAAAACGGTTGGATTTTCCAGGAAAAGAAAAGATTGAAACTATGGATAGACTGGCTATAATCCAAGGTCAAAAAGATGTTGAAAAAACGGTTGGATTTTCCAGGAAAAGAAAAGAATGACACTGTGGATTGATAGGCGATAATCGAAGGACAAAATGTTGTTAAAACAACGGTTAGATTTTCCAGTTGTAGAGAATATTCAAACTATCCATAGATTAGCTATATTCCAATTCCAAAACATTGTTGAAACAATGGTTGGATTTTTCAGTAAAAGAATAGATTGAAACTATGGACAGATTTGCTATAATCCAAAGCGAAATAATAGTTGAAAAAACGGTTGGATTTTCCAGGAAAAGAAAAGATTGAAACTATGGATAGATTGGCTATAATCAAAGGCCAAAAAATTGTTGAAACAACGGTTAGATTTTCGATAGATTGGCTATAATCCAAGGCCAAAATATTGTTGAAACAATGGTTAGATATTCCAGTTGAAGAAAAGATTGAAACTATGGATAGATTGGCTATAATCCAAGGTCAAAAAATTGTTGAAAAAACGGTTGGATTTTCCAGGAAAAGAAAAGAATGACACTGTGGATTGATAGGCGATAATCGAAGGACAAAATGTTGTTAAAACAACGGTTAGATTTTCCAGTTGTAGAGAAAATTCAAACTATGGATAGATTGGCTATAATCCAATTCCAAAACATTGTTAAAAAAACGGTTGCATTTTTCACTAAAAGAATAGATTGAAACTATGGACAGATTTGCTGTAATCCAAAGCGAAAAATAGTTGAAAAAACGGTTGGATTTTCCAGGAAAAGAAAAGATCGAAACTATGGATAGATTGGCTATAATCCTAGGCCAACATACTGTTGAAACAACGGTTAGATTTTCCAGTTGAAGAACTGATAAAAACTATGGAGAGATTTGCTATAATCCAAAGCCAAAAAATTGTTGAAACAGCGGTTGGATTTTTCAGGAAAAGAAAAGAAGGAAACTATGGATAGCTTGGCAATAATCCAAGGTCAAAAAATTGTTGAAACGACGATTGGATTTTCCAGTTAAAGAAAAGATTGAAACTATGGATAGATTGGCTATAATCAAAAGCCAAAAAATTGTTAAACGAACGGTCGGATTTTCCAGGAAAAGAAACTATTGAAACTAAGGACAGATTGGCTATAATCCAAGGCCAAAAAATTGTTGAATCAAAGGTTGCATTTTCCAGGAACAGAAAAGATGGAAACTATTGAGAGATTTGCTATAACTTAAGGCCAAAACATTGTTGAAACAACGGTTGAATTTTCTTAGGAAAAGAAAAGATTGAAAATAGGGATAAATTAGGAATAATTCAAGGCCAAAATATTGTTGAAAGAACGGTTGAATTTTCCAGGAAAAGAAAGGATTGAAATTATGGATGGATTGGCTATAATCAAAGGTCAAAATATTGTTGAACCAAACGTTGGATTTTCCTGGAAAAGAAAAGATTGAAACTATAGATAGATTGGCTATAATCCAAGGCCAAAAACTTGTTAAAACGACGGTTGGATTTTCCAGTTCAAGAAGCCATTGAAAGTATGGATAGGTTAGCTATAATCCATGGCCAAAAAATTGTTAAAACAACGGTTGGAGTTTCCAGTTGAAGAGAAGGTTGAAACTATGGATAGATTGGCTATAATCCAAGGCCAAAATATTGTTGAATTAACGGTTGGATTTTTCAGGAAAAGAAACGATCGAAGCTATAGGTAGTGTGGCTATAATCCAAGGCAAAAATATTGTTGAAAGAACGGTTGAATTTTCCAGGAAAAGAAAAGATTGAAGCTATGGATGGATTGGCTATAATCAAAGGCCAAAAAAATTGTTGAAACAACCGTTATATTTTCCAGTTGAAGAAAAGATTGAAACTATGAATAGATTGGCTATAATCCAAGGCCAAAACATTGTTGATACAACGGTTGGATTTTTCAGTAAAAGAATAGATTGAAACTATGGACAGATTTGCTATAATCCAAAGGGAAATAATAGTTGAAACAACGGTTGGATTTTCCAGGAAAAGAAAAGATTAAAACTATAGATAGATTGGCTATAATCGAATGCAAAAACAATTGTTGAACCAACGCTTGGATTTTCCATTAAAAGAAAAGATTAAAACTATCTATAGATTGGCTATAATCCTAGGCCAACATACTGTTAAAATAACGGTTAGATTTTAAAGTTGAAGAACTGATAAAAACTATGGAGAGATTGGCTATAATCCAAAGCCAAAAAATTGTTGAAACAGCGGTTGGATTTTTCAGGAAAAGAAAAGAAGGAAACTATGGATAGCTTGGCAATAATCCAAGGTCAAAAAATTGTTGAAACGACGATAGGATTTTCCAGTTGAAGAAAAGAAGGAAACCATGGATGGATTGGCTATAATCAAAGGCCAAAAATTTGTTGAAACAACGGTTAGAATTTCCAGTTGAAGAAAAGATTGAAACTATGGATGGATTGGCTATAGTCAAAGGCCAAAAAATTGTTAAACGAACGTTTGGATTTTCCAGAAAAAGAAACTGTTGAAACTAAGGACAGATTGGCTATAATCCAAGGCTAAAAAAATTGTTGAATCAACGGTTGCATTTTCCAGTAACAGAAAAGATGGAAACTATTGATAGATTTGCTATAACTTAAGGCCAAAACATTGTTGAAACAACGGTTGAATTTTTAAGGAAAAGAAAAGATTGAAAATATGGATAAATTAGGAATAATTCAAGGCCAAAATATTGTTGAAACAACGGTTGAATTTTCCAGGAAAAGAAAAGGTTGAAATTATGGAAGGAGTGGCTATAATCAAAGGTCAAAATATTGTTGAACCAAACGTTGGATTTTCCTGGAAAAGAAAAGAATGAAACTATGGATAGATTGGCTATAATCCAAGGCCAAAAACTTGTTAAAACGACGGTTGGCTTTTCCAGTTCAAGAAGCCATTGAAAGTATGGATAGGTTAGCTATAATCCATGGCCAAAAAATTGTTGAAACAACGGTTGGAGTTTCCAGTTAAAGAAAATGTTGAAACTATGGATAGATTGGCTATAATCCAAGGCCAAAATATTGTTGAATTAACGGTTGAATTTTCCAGGAAAAGAAAAGATTGAAACTATTGATTGATTGGCCCTAGTCAAAGGCCAAAATATTGTTGAAGCAACAGTTAGATTTTTTAAGTTATAGGAAAGATTGAAAGTATGGATAACTTGGCAATATTCCAAAAAGAATGAAACTATGGATAGATTGGCTATAATCCAAGGCCAAAAACTTGTTAAAACGACGGTTGGATTTTCCAGTTCAAGAAGCCATTGAAAGTATGGATAGGTTAGCTATAATCCATGGCCAAAAAATTGTTGAAACAACGGTTGGAGTTTCCAGTTAAAGAAAATGTTGAAACTATGGATAGATTGGCTATAATCCAAGGCCAAAATATTGTTGAATTAACGGTTGAATTTTCCAGGAAAAGAAAAGATTGAAACTATTGATTGATTGGCCCTAGTCAAAGGCCAAAATATTGTTGAAGCAACAGTTAGATTTTTTAAGTTATAGGAAAGATTGAAAGTATGGATAACTTGGCAATATTCCAAAACCGAAAAACTGTTCAAACAACGGTTGGATTTTCCAGTTGAAGAAACCATTGAACTGATAAAACTATGGAGAGATTGGCTATAATCCAAAGCCAAAAAATTGTTGAAACAGCGGTTGGATTTTTAAGGAAAAGAAAAGAAGGAAACTATGGATAGCTTGGCAATAATCCAAGGTCAAAAAATTGTTGAAACGACGATTGGATTTTCCAGTTGAAGAAAAGATTGAAACTATGGATTGATTGGCTATAATCAAAGGCCAAAAAATTGTTGAAACAACGGTTAGATTTTCCAGTTGAAGAAAAGATTGAAACTATGGATGGATTGGCTATAATCAAAGGACAAAAAATTGTTAAACGAACGGTCGGATTTTAAAGGAAAAGAAACTATTGAAACTAAGGACAGATTGGCTTTAAACCAAGGCCAAAAAATTGTTGAATCAACGGTTGCATTTTCCAGGAACAGAAAAGATGGAAAATATTGAAAGATTTGCTATAACCCAAGGCCGAAAAAATGTTCAAGCAACGGTTGAATTTTTTAGGAAAAGAAAAGATTGAAAATATGGATAAATTAGGAATAATTCAAGGCCAAAATATTGTTGAAACAACGGTTGAATTTTCCAGGAAAAGAAAAGATTGAAATTATGGATGGATTGGCTATAATCAAAGGTCAAAACATTGTTGAACCAAACGTTGGATTTTCCTGGAAAAGAAAAGATTGAAACTATGGATAGATTGGCTATAATCCAAGGCCAAAATCTTGTTAAAACGACGGTTGGATTTTCCAGTTCAAGAAGCCATTGAAAGTATGGATAGGTTAGCTATAATCCATGCCCAAACAATTGTTGAAACAACGGTTGGACTTTTCAGTTAAAGGAAAGATTGAAGCTATGGATGGATTGGCTATAATCAAAGGCCAAAAAAATTGTTGAAACAACCGTTAGATTTTCCAGTTGAAGAAAAGATTGAAACTATGCATAGATTGGCTATAATCTAAGGCCAAAACATTGTTGAAACAACGGTTGGATTTTTCAGTAAAAGAATAGATTGAAACTATGGACAGATTGGCTATAATCCAAAGCGAAATAATAGTTGAAACAACGGTTGGATTTTCCAGGGAAAGAAAAGGTTGAAACTATAGATAGATTGGCTATAATCGAACGAAAAACAATTGTTGAACCAACGGTTGGATTTTCCAGGAAAAGAAAAGATTGAAACTATGGATAGATTGGCTATAATCCTAGGCCAACATACTGTTAAAATAACGGTTAGATTTTCCAGTTGAAGAACTGATAAAAACTATGGAGAGATTGGCTATAATCCAAAGCCAAAAAATTGTTGAAACAGCGGTTGGATCTTTCAGGAAAAGAAAAGAAGGAAACTATGGATAGCTTGGCAATAATCCAAGGTCAAAAAATTGTTGAAACGACGATTGGATTTTCCAGTTGAAGAAAAGATGGAAACTATGGATGGATTGGCTATAATCAAAGGCCAAAAATTTGTTGAAACAACGGTTAGGATTTCCAGTAGAAGAAAAGATTGAAACTATGGATGGATTGGCTATAATCAAAGGCCAAAAAATTGTTAAACGAACGGTCGGATTTTCCACGATAAGAAACTATTGACACTAAGGACAGATTGGCTATAATCCAAGGCCAAAAACTTGTTGAATCAACGGTTGCATTTTCCAGGAACAGAAAAGATGCAAACTATTGATAGATTTGCTATAACTTAAGGCCAAAACATTGTTGAAACAACGGTTGAATTTTCTTAGGAAAAGAAAAGATTGAAAATATGGATAAATTAGGAATAATTCAAGGCCAAAATATTGTTGAAACAACGGTTGAATTTTCCAGGAAAAGAAAAGATTGAAATTATGGATGGATTGGCTATAATCAAAGGTCAAAATATTGTTGAACCAAAAGTTGGATTTTCCTGGAAAAGAAAAGATTGAAACTATGGATAGATTGGCTATAATCCAAGGCCAAAAACTTGTTAAAACGACGGTTGGATTTTCCAGTTCAAGAAGCCATTGAAAGTATGGATAGGTTAGCTATAATCCATGGCCAAAAAATTGTTGAAACAACGGTTGGAGTTTCCAGTTGAAGAAAAGGTTGAAACTATGGATAGATTGGCTATAATCCAAGGCCAAAATATTGTTGAATTAACGGTTGGATTTTCCAGGAAAAGAAACGATCGAAGCTATAGGGAATGTGGCTATAATCCAAAGCCAAAATATTGTTGAAACAACGGTTGAATTTTCCAGGAAAAGAAAAGATTGAAACTATTGATAGATTGGCCATAGTCAAAGGCCAAAATATTGTTGAAACAACGGTTAGATTTTTTAAGTTATAGGAAAGATTGAAAGTATGGATAACTTGGCAATATTCCAAAACCGAAAAATTGTTCAAACAACGGTTGGATTTTCCAGTTGAAGAAACCATTGAAACTATGCATAGATAGGCTATAATCGAAGGCCCAAAAACTGTTGAAACAACGGTTGAATTTTCCAGGAAAAGAAAAGATTGATAATATAGATAGATGGGTTATAGTCAAAGGCGAAAATATTGTTAAAACAACGGTTGCATTTTCCAGCAAAAGAAAAGATTGAAACTATGGATAGACTGGCTATAATCCAAGGTCAAAAAATTGTTGAAAAAACGGTTGGATTTTCCAGGAAAAGAAAAGAATGACACTGTGGATTGATAGGCTATAATCAAAGGACAAAATGTTGTTAAAACAACGGTTAGATTTTCCAGTTGTAGAGAAAATTCAAACTAGGGATAGATTGGCTATATTCCAATTCCAAAACATTGTTGAAACAATGGTTGGATTTTTCAGTAAAAGAATAGATTGAAACTATGGACAGATTTGCTATAATCCAATTGAAATAATAGTTGAAAAAACGGTTGGATTTTCCAGGAAAAGAAAAGATTGAAACTATGGATAGATTGGCTATAATCCTAGGCCAACATACTGTTGAAACAACGGTTAGATTTTCCAGTTGAAGAACTGATAAAAACTATGGAGAGATTGGCTATAATCCAAAGCCAAAAAATTGTTGAAACAGCGGTTGGATTTTTCAGGAAAAGAAAAGAAGGAAACTATGGAAAGCTTGGCAATAATCCAAGGTCAAAAAATTGTTGAAACGACGATTGGATTTTCCAGTTGAAGAAAAGATTGAAACTATGGATAGATTGCCTATAATCAAAGGCCAAAAAATTGTTAAAGGAACGGTCGGATTTTCCAGGAAAAGAAACTATTGAAACTAAGAACAGATTGGCTATAATCCAAGGCCAAAAAATTGTTGAATCAACGGTTGCATTTTCCAGGAACAGAAAAGATGGAAACTATTGATAGATTTGCTATAACTTAAGGCCAAAACATTGTTGAAACAACGGTTGAATTTTCTTAGGAAAAGAAAAGATTGAAAATATGGATAAATTAGGAATAATTCAAGGCCAAAATATTGTTGAAACAACGGTTGAATTTTCCAGGAAAAGAAAAGATTGAAATTATGGATGCATTGGCTATAATCAAAGGTCAAAATATTGTTGAACCAAACGTTGGATTTTCCTGGAAAAGAAAAGATTGAAACTATGGATAGATTGGCTATAATCCAAGGCCAAAAACTTGTTAAAACGACGGTTGGATTTTCCAGTTCAAGAAGCCATTGAAAGTATGGATAGCTTGGCTATAATCCATGGCCAAAAAATTGTTGAAACAACGGTTGGAGTTTCCAGTTGAAGAAAAGGTTGAAACTATGGATAGATTGGCTATAATCCAAGGCCAAAATATTGTTGAATTAACGGTTGCATTTTCCAGGAAAAGAAACGATCAAAGCTATCGGTAGTGTGGCTATAATTCAAGGCCAAAATATTGTTGAAACAACGGTTGAATTTTCCAGGAAAAGAAAAGATTGAAACTATTGATAGATTGGCTATAATCCAAGGTCAAAAAATTGTTGAATAAACGGCTGGATTTTCCAGGAAAAGAAAAGAATGACACTGTGGATTGCTAGGCTATAATCGAAGGACAAAATGTTGTTAAAACAACGGTTAGATTTTTCAGTTGTAGAGAAAATTCAAACCATGGATAGATTGGCTACAATCCAAGCCAAACAAATTGTTGAACCAACGCTTGGATTTTCGAGGAAAAGAAAAGATTGAAACTATGGATCGACTGGATATAATCCAAGGGCACAATATTATTGAACAACTGTTAGATTTTCCAGTTGAAGAAAAGAATGAAACTATGGAGAGTTTGGCTATAACCCAAGGCCAAAAAATTGTTAAAACAACGGTTGGATTTTCCAGGAACAGAAAAGATTGAAACTATGGATAGATTGGCTATAAGCCAAGGCCAAAAAATTGTTAAAACAACGGGTGGATTTTCCAGGAAAAGAAAAGTTTGAAAATATGGATAAATTGGCAATAATTGAAAAAAAAAATTTTGAACCAACGGTTCGATTTTCCAAAAAAAAGAAGAGATTGAAACTATGGATAGATTGGCTGTAATCCAAGGCCATAATATTGTTCAAGCAACGGTTGGTATTTTCGGGAAAAGAAAAGATTGAAACTTTGTACAAACTGGCAATAATTCAAGGCCAATATGTTGTTTAAACAACGGTTCGATTTTTCAGGAACAGAAAAGATTCAAACTATGCATAGATTGGCTATAACCCAAGGTCACAAAATTGTCGAAACGACCGTCAAATTTTCCAGTTAAAGAAATGATTAAAACTAAGGATAGATTGACTATAATCCAAAGCCAAAAAATTCTTGAAACAACGGTTGGATTTTTCAGGAAAAAGAAAAGATTGAAACTATGGATAGATTTGCCATAATCCAAAGCGAAATAATAGTTGACACAACGGTTGGATTTTCCAGGAAAGGAAAAGATTGAAACTATGGATAGATTGGCTATATTCCTAGGCCAACATACTGTTGAAACAACGGTTAGATTTTCCAGTTGAAGAACTGATTAAAACTATGGAGAGATTGGCTATAATCCAAAGCCAAAAAATTGTTGAAACAGCCGTTGGATTTTTCAGGAAAAGAAAAGAAGGAAACTATGGATAGCTTGGCAATAATCCAAGGTCAAAAAATTGTTGAAACGACGATTGGATTTTCCAGTTGAAGAAAAGATTGAAACTATGGATGGATTGGCTATAATCAAAGGCCAAAAAATTGTTGAAACAACGGTTAGATTTTCGATAGATTGGCTATAATCCAAGGCCAAAATATTGTTGAAACAATGGTTAGATATTCCAGTTGAAGAAAAGATTGAAACTATGGATAGATTGGCTATAATCCAAGGCAAATATTTTTGAAACTACGGTTAGATTTTCCAGTTCAAGAAAAGATTGAAACTTTGGAGAGATTTGGCTATAACCCAAGGCCAAAAAATTGTTGAAACAACGGTTGGATTTTCCAGGAACAGAAAAGATTGAAACTATGGATAGATTGGCTATAAGCCAAGGCCAAAAAATTGTTGAAACAACGGGTGGATTTTCCAGGAAAAGAAAAGTTTGAAAATATGGATAAATTGGCAATAATTGAAAAAAAAATTGTTGAACCAACGGTTCGATTTTCCAAAAAAAGAAGAGATTGAAACTATGGATAGATTGGCTGTAATCCAAGGCCATAATATTGTTTAAGCAACGGTTGGTATTTTCGGGAAAAGAAAAGATTGAAACTTGGTACAAACTGGCAATAATTCAAGGCCAATATATTGTTGAAACAACGGTTCGATTTTTCAGGAACAGAAAAGATTCAAACTATGGATAGATTGGCTATAACCCAAGGTCAAAAAATTGTCGAAACGACCGTCAGATTTTCCAGTTGAAGAAATGATTAAAACTAAGGATAGATTTGCTATAATCCAAAGCGAAATAATAGTTGACACAACGGTTGGATTTTCCAGGAAAGAAAAAGATTGAAACTATGGATAGATTGGCTATAATCCTAGGCCAACATACTGTTGAAATAACGGTTAGATTTTCCAGTTGAAGAACTGATTAAAACTATGGAGAGATTGGCTATAATCCAAAGCCAAAAAATTGTTGAAAGAGCGGTTGGATTTTTCAGGAAAAGAAAAGAAGGAAACTATGGATAGCTTGGCAATAATCCAAGGTCAAAAAATTGTTGAAACGACGATTGGATTTTCCAGTTGAAGAAAAGATTGAAACTATGGATGGATTGGCTATAATCAAAGGCCAAAAAATTGTTAAACGAACGGTCGCATTTTCCAGGAAAAGAAACTATTGAAACTAAGGACAGATTAGCTATAATCCAAGGCCAAAAAATTGTTGAATCAACGGTTGCATTTTCCAGGAACAGAAAAGATGGAAACTATTGATAGATTGGCTATAACCCAAGGCCAAAAAATTGTTCAAACAACGGTTGAATTTTTCAGGAAAAGAAAAGATATAAAATATGGATAAATTAGGAACAACTCAACGCCAAAATATCGTTGAAACAACGGTTGAATTTTCCAGGATAAGAGAAGATTGAAATTATGGATGGATTGGCTATAATCAAAGGTCAAAAAATTGTTGAACCAAACGTTGGATTTTCCTGGAAAAGTAAAGATTGAAACTATGGATAGATTGGCTATAATCCAAGGCCAAAAACATGTTAAAACGACGGTTTTATTTTCCAGTCCAAGAAGCCATTGAAAGTATGGATAGGTTAGCTATAATCCATGGCCAAACAATTGTTGAAACAACGGTTGGATTTTTCAGTTAAAGGAAAGATTGACGCTATGGATGGATTGGCTATAATCAAAGGCCAAAGAAATTGTTGAAACAACTGTTAGATTTTCCAGTTAAAGAAAAGATTGAAACTATGGATAGATTGGCTATAATCCAAGGCCAAAACATTGTTGAAACAACGGTTGGATTTTTCAGTAAAAGAATAGATTGAAACTATGGACAGATTTGCTATAATCCAAAGGGAAATAATAGTTGAAACAACGGTTGGATTTTCCAGGAAAATCAAAGATTGAAACTATAGATAGATTGGCTATAATCGAACGCAAAAGCAATTGTTGAACCAACGGTTGGATTTTCCAGGAAAAGAAAAGATTGAAACTATGGATAGATTGGCTATAATCCTAGGCCAACATACTGTTGAAACAACGGTTAGGTTTTCCAGTTGAAGAACTGATAAAACTATGGAGAGATTGGCTATAATCCAAAGCCAAAAAATTCTTGAAACAACGGTTGGATTTTTCAGGAAAAAGAAAAGAGTTGAAACTATGGATAGATTTGCTATAATCCAAAGCGAAATAATAGTTGACAGAACGGTTGGATTTTCCAGGAAAGAAAAAGATTGAAACTATGGATAGAATGGCTATAATCCTAGGCCAACATACTGTTGAAACAACGGTTAGATCTTCCAGTTGAAGAACTGATTAAAACTATGGAGAGATTGGCTATAATCCAAAGCCAAAAAATTGTTGAAACAGCGGTTGGATTTTTCAGGAAAAGAAAAGAAGGAAACTATGCATAGCTTGGCAATAATCCAAAGTCAAAAAATTGTTGAAACGACGATTGGATTTTCCAGTTGAAGAAAAGATTGAAACTATGGATGGATTGGCTATAATCAAAGGCCAAAAAATTGTTAAACGAACGGTCGCATTTTCCAGGAAAAGAAACTATTGAAACTAAGGACAGATTAGCTATAATCCAAGGCCAAAAAATTGTTGAATCAACGGTTGCATTTTCCAGGAACAGAAAAGATGGAAACTATTGATAGATTTGCTATAACTTAAGGCCAAAACATTGTTGAAACAACCTCTTTAATTTTCTTAGGAAAAGAAAAGATTGAAAATATGGATAAATTAGGAATAATTCAAGGCCAAAATATTGTTGAAACAACGGTTGAATTTTCCAGGAAAAGAAAAGATTGAAATTATGGATGGAGTGGCTATAATCAAAGGTCAAAATATTGTTGAAGCAAACGTTGGATTTTCCTGGAAAAGAAAAGATTGAAACTATGGATAGATTGGCTATAATCCAAGGCCAAAAACTTGTTAAAACGACGGTTGGATTTTCCAGTTCAAGAAGCCATTGAGAGTATGGATAGGTTAGCTATAATACATGGCCAAAAAATTGTTGAAACAACGGTTGGAGTTTCCAGTTGAAGAAAAGGTTGAAACTATGGATAGATCGGCTATAATCCAAGGCCAAAATATTGTTGAATTAACGGTTGGATTTTCCAGGAATAGAAACGATCGAAGCTATAGGGAGTGTGGCTATAATCCAAGGCCAAAATATTGTTGAAACAACGGTTGAATTTTCCAGGAAAAGAAAACATTGAAACAATTGATAGATTGGCCATAGTCAAAGGCCAAAATATTGTTGAAACAACGGTTAGATTTTTTAAGTTATAGGAAAGATTGAAAGTATGGATAACTTGGCAATATTCCAAAACCGAAAAATTGTTCAAACAACGGTTGGATTTTCCAGTTGAAGAAACCATTGAAACTATGCATAGATAGTCTATAATCGAAGGCCTAAAAACTGTTGAAACAACGGTTGAAATTTCCAGGAAAAGAAAAGATTGATAATTTGGATAGATTGGTTATAGTCAAAGACGAAAATATTGTTAAAACAACGGTTGAATTTTCCAGCAAAAGAAAAGATTGAAACTATGGATAGACTAGCTATAATCTAAGGTCAAAAAATTGTTGAAAAAACGGTTGGATTTTCCAGGAAAAGAAAAGAATGACACTGTGGATTGATAGGCTATAATCGAAGGACAAAATGTTGTTAAAACAACGGTTAGATTTTCCAGTTGTAGAGAAAATTCAAACTATGGATAGATTGGCTATAATCCAATTCCAAAACATTCTTGAAACAAAGGTTGGATTTTTCAGTAAATGAATAGATTGAAACTATGGACAGATTTGCTATAATCCAAAGCGTAATAATAGTTGAAAAAACGGTTGGATTTTCCAGGAAAAGAAAAGATTGAAACTATGGATAGATTGGCTATAATCCTAGGCCAACATACTGTTGAAACAACGGTTAGATTTTCCAGTTGAAGAACTGATAAAAACTATGGAGAGATTGGCTATAATCCAAAGCCAAAAAATTGTTGAAACAGCGGTTGGATTTTTCAGGAAAAGAAAAGAAGGAAACTATGGATAGCTTGGCAATAATCCAAGGTCAAAAAATTGTTGAAACGACGATTTTATTTTCCAGTTGAAGAAAAGATTGAAACTATGGATAGATTGGCTATAATCAAAGGCCAAAAAATTTTTGAAACAACGGTTAGATTTTCGATAGATTGGCTATAATCCAAGGCCAAAATATTGTTGAAACAATGGTGAGATATTCCAGTTGAAGAAAAGATTGAAACTATGGATAGATTGGCTATAATCCAAGGCAAATAATTTTGAAACTACGGTTAGATTTTCCAGTTCAAGAAAAGATTGAAAATTTGGAGAGATTTGCTATAATCCATGGCCAAAAAATTGTTGAAACAACGGTTGGAGTTTCCAGTTGAAGAAAAGGTTGAAACTATTTATAGATTGGCCATAATCCAAGGCCAAAATATTGTTGAATTAACGGTTGCATTTTCCAGGAAAAGAAACGATCGAAGCTATAGGGAGTGTGGCTATAATTCAAGGCCAAAATGTTGTTGAAACAACGGTTGAATTTTCCAGGAAAAGAAAAGATTGAAACTATTGATAGATTGGCTATAATCCAAGGTCAAAAAATTGTTGAAAAACCGGTTGGATTTTCCAGGAAAAGAAAAGAATGACGCTGTGGATTGATAGGCTATAATCGAAGGACAAAATGTTGTTAAAACAACGGTTAGATTTTCCAGTTGAAGAGAAAATTCAAACTATGGAAAGATTGGCTACAATCCAAGCCAAACAAATTGTTGAACCAACGCTTGGATTTTCGAGGAAAAGAAAAGATTGAAACTATGGATCGACTGGATATAATCCAAGGGCACAATATTATGGAACAACTGTTAGATTTTCCAGTTGAAGAAAAGATTGAAACTATGGAGAGTTTGGCTATAACCCAAGGCCAAAAAATTGTTGAAACAACGGTTGGATTTTCCAGGAACAGAAAAGATTGAAACTATGGATAGATTGGCTATAAGCCAAAGCCAAAAAATTGTTGAAACAACGGGTGGATTTTCCAGGAAAAGAAAAGTTTGAAAATATGGATAAATTGGCAATAATTGAAAGAAAAAATTGTTGAACCAACGGCTCGATTTTAGAAAAAAAGGAGAGATTGAAACTATGGATAGATTGGCTGTAATCCAAGGCCATAATATTGTTCAAGCAACGGTTGGTATTTTCGGGAAAAGAAAAGATTGAAACTTTGTACAAACTGGCAATAATTCAAGGCCAATATATTGTTTAAACAACCTTTCGATTTTCCAGGAACAGAAAAGATTCAAACTATGGATAGATTGGCTATAACCCAAGGTCAAAAAATTGTCGAAACGACCGTCAGATTTTCCAGTTGAAGAAATGATTAAAACTAAGGATAGATTGGCTATAATCCAAAGCCAAAAAATTCTTGAAACAACTGTTGGATTTTTCAGGAAAAAGAAAAGATTGAAACTATGGATAGATTTGCTATAATCCAAAGCGAAATAATAGTTGACACAACGGTTGGATTTTCCAGGAAAGGAAAAGATTGAAACTATGGATAGATTGGCTATAATCCTAGGCCAACATACTGTTGAAACAACGGTTAGATTTTCCAGTTGAAGAACTGATTAAAACTATGGAGAGATTGGCTATAATCCAAAGCCAAAAAATTGTTGAAACAGCGGTTGGATTTTTCAGGAAAAGAAAAGAAGGAAACTATGGATAGCTTGGCAATAATCCAAGGTCAAAAAATTGTTGAAACGACGATTGGATTTTCCAGTTGAAGAAAAGATTGAAACTATGGATGGATTGGCTATAATCAAAAACCAAAAAATAGTTAAACGAACAGTCGAATTTTCCAGGAAAAGAAACTATTGAAACTAAGGACAGATTAGCTATAATCCAAGGCCAAAAAATTGTTGAATCAACGGTTGCATTTTTCAGGAAAAGAAAAGATTGAAAATATGGATAAACTAGGAATAACTCAACGCCAAAATATCGTTGAAACAACGGTTGAATTTTCCAGGAAAAGAAAAGATTGAAATTATGGATGGATTGGCTATAATGAAAGGTCAAAAAATTGTTGAACCAAACGTTGGATTTTCCTGGAAAAGAAAAGATTGAAACTATAGATAGATTGGCTATAATCCAAGGCCAAAAACATGTTAAAACGACGGTTTTATTTTCCAGTTCAAGAGGCAATTGAAAGTATGGATAGGTTAGCTATAATCCATGGTCAAACAATTGTTGAAACAACGGTTGGATTTTTCAGTTAAAGGAAAGATTGACGCTATGGATGGATTGGCTATAATCAAAGGCCAAAGAAATTGTTGAAACAACCGTTAGATTTTCCAGTTGAAGAAAAGATTGAAACTATGGATAGATTGGCTATAATCCAAGGCCAAAACATTGTTGAAACAACGGTTGGATTTTTCAGTAAAAGAATAGATGGAAACTATGGACAGACTTGCTATAATCCAAAGGAAAATAATAGTTGAAACAACGGTTGGATTTTCCAAGAAAATCAAAGATTGAAACTATAGATAGATTGGCTATAATCGAACGCAAAAACAATTGTTGAACCAACGGTTGGATTTTCCAGGAAAAGAAAAGATTGAAACTATGGATAGATTGGCTATAATCCTAGGCCAACATACTGTTGAAACAACGGTTACGTTTTCCAGTTGAAGATCTGATTAAAACTATGGAGAGATTGGCTATAATCCAAAGCCAAAAAATTGTTGAAACAGCGGTTGGATTTTTCAGGAAAAGAAAAGAAAGAAACTATGGATAGCTTGGCAATAATCCAAGGTCAAAAAATTGTTAAAACGACGACTGGATTTTCCAGTTAAAGAAAAGATTGAAACTATGGATGGATTGGCTATAACCGAAGGCCAAAAAATTGTTGAAACAACGGTTGGATTTTCCAGGAACAGAAAAGATTGAAACTATGGATAGATTGGCTATAAGCCAAGGCCAAAACATTGTTGAAACAACGGTTGAATTTTTTAGGAAAAGAAAAGATTGAAAATATGGATAAATTAGAAATAATTCAAGGCCAAAATATTGTTGAAACAACGGTTGAATTTTCCAGGAAAAGAAAAGATTGAGATTATGGATGGATTGGCTATAATCAAAGGTCAAAAAATTGTTGAACCAAACGTTGGATTTTGCTGGAAAACAAACGATTGAAACTATGGATATATTGGCTATAATCCAAAGCCAAAAACGTGTTAAACCGACGGTTGGATTTTCCAGTTCAAGAAGCCATTGAAAGTATGTATAGGTTAGCTATAATCCATGGCCAAAGAATTGTTGAAACAACGGTTGGACTTTTCAGTTACAGGGAAGATTGAAGCTATGGATGGATTGGCTATATTCAAAGGCCAAAAAAATTGTTGAAAAAACCGTTAGATTTTCCAGTTGAAACAAAGATTGAAACTATGGATAGATGGGCTATAATCCAAGGCCAAAACATTGTTGAAACAACGGTTAGATTTTTCAGTAAAAGAATAGATGGAAACTATGGACAGATTTGCTATAATCCAAAGCGAAATAATAGTTGAAACAACGGTTGGATTTTCCAGGAAAAGAAAAGATTGAAACTATAGATAGATTGGCTATAATCAAACGCAAAAACAATTGTTGAACCAACGGTTGGATTTTCCAGGAAAAGAAAAGATTGAAACTATGGATAGATTGGCTATAATCCTAGGCCAACATACTGTTGAAACAAGGGTTAGATTTTCCAGTTGAAGAACTGATAAAAACTATGGAGAGATTGGCTATAATCCAAAGCCAAAAAATTGTTGAAACAGCGGTTGGATTTTTCAGGAAAAGAAAAGAAGGAAACTATGGATAGCTTGGCAATAATCCAAGGTCAAAAAATTGTTGAAACGGCGATTGGATTTTCCAGTTGAAGAAAAGATTGAAATTATGGATGGATTGGCTACAATTAAAGGCCAAAAAATTGTTAGACGAACGGTCGGATTTTCCAGAAAAAGAAACTATTAAAACTAAGGACAGATTCTCTATAAATCAAGGCCAAAAAGTTGTTGAATCAACGGTTGCATTTTCCAGGAACAGAAAAAATGGAAACTATTGATAGATTTGTTATAACCCGAGGAGAAAAAATTGTTGAAAAAACGGTTGAATTATTTAGGAATAGAAAAGATTGAAAATATGGATAAATTAGGAATAATTCAAAGCCAAAATATTGTTGAAACAACGGTTGAATTTTCCAGGAAAAGAAAAGATTGAATCTATGGACGGATTGGCTATAATCAAAGGTCTAAAAATTGTTGAACCAAACGTTGGATTTTCCTGGAAAAGAAACGATTGAAACTATGGCTAGATTGGCTATAATCCAAGGCCAAAAACTTGTTAAAACGACGGTTGGATTTTCCAGTTCAAGAAGCCATTGAAAGTATGGATAGGTTAGCTATAATCCATGGCCAAACAATTGTTGAAACAACGGTTGGTTTTTTCAGTTAAAGGAAAGATTGAAGCTATGGATAGATTGGCTATAATCCAAGGCCAAAACATTGTTGAAACAACGGTTGGATTTTTCAGTAAAAGAATAGATTGAAAATATGGACAGATTTGCTATAATTCAAAGCGAAATAATAGTTGAAACAACGGTTATATTTTCCAGTAAAAGAAAAGATTGAAACTATAGATAGATTGGCTATAATCGAACGCAAAAACAATTGTTGAACCAACGGTTGGATTTTCCAGGAAAAGAAAAGATTGAAACTATGGATAGATTGGCTATAATCCTAGGCCAACGTACTGTTGAAAAAACGGTTAGATTTTCTAGTTGAAGAACTGATAAAAACTATGGAGAGATTGGCTATAATCCAAAGCCAAGACATTGTTGAAACAGCGGTTGGATTTTTCAGGAAAAGAAAAGAAGGAAACTATGGATAGCTTGGCAATAATCCAAGGTCAAAAAATTGTTAAAACGACGATTGGATTTTCCAGTTGAAGAAAAGATTGAAACTATGGATAGATTGGCTATAATCAAAGGCCAAAAAATTGTTGAAACAACGGTTCGATTTTCCAGTTGAAGAAAAGATTGAAACTATGGATGGATTGGCTATAATCAAAGGGCAAAAAATTGTTAAACGAACGGTCGGATTTTCCAGGAAAAGAAACTATTGAAACTAAGGACAGATTGGCTATAATCCAAGGCCAAAAAATTGTTGAATCAACGGTTGCATTTTCCAGGAACAGAAAAGATGGAAACTGTTGATCCAAGGCCAAAAAGTTGTTCAAACAACGGTTAAATTTTTTAGGAAAAGAAAAGATTGAAAATATGGATAAATTAGGAATAATTCAAGGCCAAAATATTGTTGAAACAACGGTTGAATTTTCCAGGAAAAGAAAACATTGAAATTAAGGATGGATTGGCTATAATCAAAGGTCAAAAAATTGTTCAACCAAACGTTGGAATTTCCTGGAAAAGAAAAGATTGAAACTATGGATAGATTGGCTATAATCCAAGGCCAAAAACCTGTTAAAACGACGGTTGGATTTTCCAGTTCAAGAAGCCATTGAAAGTATGGATAGGTTAGCTATAATCCATGGCCAAACAATTGTTAAAAACAACGGTTGGACTTTTCAGTTAAAGGAAAGATTGAAGCTATGGATGGATTGGCTGTAATCAAAGGCCAAAAAAATTGTTGAAACAACCGTTAGATTTTCCAGTTGAAGAAAAGATTGAAACTATGGATAGATTGGCTATAATCCAAGGCCAAAACATTGTTGAAACAACGGTTGGATTTTTCAGTAAAAGAATAAATTGAAACTATGGACAGATTTGCTATAATCCAAACGGAAATAATAGTTGAAACAACGGTTGGATTTTCCAGGAAAAGAAAAAAAGGAAACTATAGATAGCTTGGCAATAATCCAAGGTCAAAAATTGTTGAAACAACCATTGGATTTTCCAGTTGAAGAAAAGATTGAAATTATGGATGGATTGGCTATAATTAAAGGCCAAAAAATTGTTGAAACAACTGTTAGAATTTCCAGTTGAAGAAAAGATTGAAACTATGGATGGATTGGCTATAATCAAAGGCCAAAAAATTGTTAAACGTATGGTCGGATTTTCCAGGAAAAGAAACTATTGAAACTAAGGACAGATTGGCTATAATCCAAGGCCCAAAAAATTGTTGAATCAACGGTTGCATTTTCCAGGAACAGAAAAGATGGAAACTATTGATAAATTTGCTATAACTTAAGGCCAAAACATTGTTGAAACAACGGTTGAATTTGTTAGGAAAAGAAAAGATTGAAAATATGGATAACTTAGGAATAATTCAAGGCCAAAATATTGTTGAAACAACGGTTGAATTTTCCAGGAAAAGAAAACATTGAAATTATGGATGGATTGGCTATAATCAAAGATCAAAAAATTGTTGAACCAAACGTTGGATTTTCCTGGAAAACAAACGATTGAAACTATGGATAGATTGGCTATAATCCAAGGCCAAAAGCTTGTTAAAACGACGGTTGGATTTTCCAGTTCAAGAAGCCATTGAAAGTATGGATAGGTTAGCTATAATCCATGACCAAACAATTGTTGAAACAACGGTTGTATTTTACAGTTAAAGGAAAAATTGAAGCTATGGATGGATTGGCTATACTTAAAGGCCAAAAAATTGTTAAACGAACGGTCGGATTTTCCAGGAAAAGAAACTATTGAAACTAAGGACAGATTGGCTATAATCCAAGGCCAAAAAGTTGTTGAATCAACGGTTGCATTTTCCAGGAACAGAAAAGATGGAAACTATGGATAGATTGGCTATAAGCCAAGGCCAAAACATTGTTGAAACAACGGTTGAATTTTTTAGGAAAAGAAAAGATTGAAAATATGGATAAATTAGAAATAATTCAAGGCCAAAATATTGTTGAAACAACGGTTGAATTTTCCAGGAAAAGAAAAGATTGAGATTATGGATGGATTGGCTATAATCAAAGGTCAAAAAATTGTTGAACCAAACGTTGGATTTTGCTGGAAAACAAACGATTGAAACTATGGATATATTGGCTATAATCCAAAGCCAAAAACGTGTTAAACCGACGGTTGGATTTTCCAGTTCAAGAAGCCATTGAAAGTATGTATAGGTTAGCTATAATCCATGGCCAAAGAATTGTTGAAACAACGGTTGGACTTTTCAGTTACAGGGAAGATTGAAGCTATGGATGGATTGGCTATATTCAAAGGCCAAAAAAATTGTTGAAAAAACCGTTAGATTTTCCAGTTGAAACAAAGATTGAAACTATGGATAGATGGGCTATAATCCAAGGCCAAAACATTGTTGAAACAACGGTTAGATTTTTCAGTAAAAGAATAGATGGAAACTATGGACAGATTTGCTATAATCCAAAGCGAAATAATAGTTGAAACAACGGTTGGATTTTCCAGTAAAAGAAAAGATTGAAACTATAGATAGATTGGCTATAATCAAACGCAAAAACAATTGTTGAACCAACGGTTGGATTTTCCAGGAAAAGAAAAGATTGAAACTATGGATAGATTGGCTATAATCCTAGGCCAACATACTGTTGAAACAAGGGTTAGATTTTCCAGTTGAAGAACTGATAAAAACTATGGAGAGATTGGCTATAATCCAAAGCCAAAAAATTGTTGAAACAGCGGTTGGATTTTTCAGGAAAAGAAAAGAAGGAAACTATGGATAGCTTGGCAATAATCCAAGGTCAAAAAATTGTTGAAACGGCGATTGGATTTTCCAGTTGAAGAAAAGATTGAAATTATGGATGGATTGGCTACAATTAAAGGCCAAAAAATTGTTAGACGAACGGTCGGATTTTCCAGAAAAAGAAACTATTAAAACTAAGGACAGATTCTCTATAAATCAAGGCCAAAAAGTTGTTGAATCAACGGTTGCATTTTCCAGGAACAGAAAAAATGGAAACTATTGATAGATTTGTTATAACCCGAGGAGAAAAAATTGTTGAAAAAACGGTTGAATTATTTAGGAATAGAAAAGATTGAAAATATGGATAAATTAGGAATAATTCAAAGCCAAAATATTGTTGAAACAACGGTTGAATTTTCCAGGAAAAGAAAAGATTGAATCTATGGACGGATTGGCTATAATCAAAGGTCTAAAAATTGTTGAACCAAACGTTGGATTTTCCTGGAAAAGAAACGATTGAAACTATGGCTAGATTGGCTATAATCCAAGGCCAAAAACTTGTTAAAACGACGGTTGGATTTTCCAGTTCAAGAAGCCATTGAAAGTATGGATAGGTTAGCTATAATCCATGGCCAAACAATTGTTGAAACAACGGTTGGTTTTTTCAGTTAAAGGAAAGATTGAAGCTATGGATAGATTGGCTATAATCCAAGGCCAAAACATTGTTGAAACAACGGTTGGATTTTTCAGTAAAAGAATAGATTGAAAATATGGACAGATTTGCTATAATTCAAAGCGAAATAATAGTTGAAACAACGGTTATATTTTCCAGTAAAAGAAAAGATTGAAACTATAGATAGATTGGCTATAATCGAACGCAAAAACAATTGTTGAACCAACGGTTGGATTTTCCAGGAAAAGAAAAGATTGAAACTATGGATAGATTGGCTATAATCCTAGGCCAACGTACTGTTGAAAAAACGGTTAGATTTTCTAGTTGAAGAACTGATAAAAACTATGGAGAGATTGGCTATAATCCAAAGCCAAGACATTGTTGAAACAGCGGTTGGATTTTTCAGGAAAAGAAAAGAAGGAAACTATGGATAGCTTGGCAATAATCCAAGGTCAAAAAATTGTTAAAACGACGATTGGATTTTCCAGTTGAAGAAAAGATTGAAACTATGGATAGATTGGCTATAATCAAAGGCCAAAAAATTGTTGAAACAACGGTTCGATTTTCCAGTTGAAGAAAAGATTGAAACTATGGATGGATTGGCTATAATCAAAGGGCAAAAAATTGTTAAACGAACGGTCGGATTTTCCAGGAAAAGAAACTATTGAAACTAAGGACAGATTGGCTATAATCCAAGGCCAAAAAATTGTTGAATCAACGGTTGCATTTTCCAGGAACAGAAAAGATGGAAACTGTTGATCCAAGGCCAAAAAGTTGTTCAAACAACGGTTAAATTTTTTAGGAAAAGAAAAGATTGAAAATATGGATAAATTAGGAATAATTCAAGGCCAAAATATTGTTGAAACAACGGTTGAATTTTCCAGGAAAAGAAAACATTGAAATTAAGGATGGATTGGCTATAATCAAAGGTCAAAAAATTGTTCAACCAAACGTTGGAATTTCCTGGAAAAGAAAAGATTGAAACTATGGATAGATTGGCTATAATCCAAGGCCAAAAACCTGTTAAAACGACGGTTGGATTTTCCAGTTCAAGAAGCCATTGAAAGTATGGATAGGTTAGCTATAATCCATGGCCAAACAATTGTTAAAAACAACGGTTGGACTTTTCAGTTAAAGGAAAGATTGAAGCTATGGATGGATTGGCTGTAATCAAAGGCCAAAAAAATTGTTGAAACAACCGTTAGATTTTCCAGTTGAAGAAAAGATTGAAACTATGGATAGATTGGCTATAATCCAAGGCCAAAACATTGTTGAAACAACGGTTGGATTTTTCAGTAAAAGAATAGATTGAAACTATGGACAGATTTGCTATAATCCAAACGGAAATAATAGTTGAAACAACGGTTGGATTTTCCAGGAAAAGAAAAAAAGGAAACTATAGATAGCTTGGCAATAATCCAAGGTCAAAAATTGTTGAAACAACCATTGGATTTTCCAGTTGAAGAAAAGATTGAAATTATGGATGGATTGGCTATAATTAAAGGCCAAAAAATTGTTGAAACAACTGTTAGAATTTCCAGTTGAAGAAAAGATTGAAACTATGGATGGATTGGCTATAATCAAAGGCCAAAAAATTGTTAAACGTATGGTCGGATTTTCCAGGAAAAGAAACTATTGAAACTAAGGACAGATTGGCTATAATCCAAGGCCCAAAAAATTGTTGAATCAACGGTTGCATTTTCCAGGAACAGAAAAGATGGAAACTATTGATAAATTTGCTATAACTTAAGGCCAAAACATTGTTGAAACAACGGTTGAATTTGTTAGGAAAAGAAAAGATTGAAAATATGGATAACTTAGGAATAATTCAAGGCCAAAATATTGTTGAAACAACGGTTGAATTTTCCAGGAAAAGAAAACATTGAAATTATGGATGGATTGGCTATAATCAAAGATCAAAAAATTGTTGAACCAAACGTTGGATTTTCCTGGAAAACAAACGATTGAAACTATGGATAGATTGGCTATAATCCAAGGCCAAAAGCTTGTTAAAACGACGGTTGGATTTTCCAGTTCAAGAAGCCATTGAAAGTATGGATAGGTTAGCTATAATCCATGACCAAACAATTGTTGAAACAACGGTTGTATTTTACAGTTAAAGGAAAAATTGAAGCTATGGATGGATTGGCTATACTTAAAGGCCAAAAAATTGTTAAACGAACGGTCGGATTTTCCAGGAAAAGAAACTATTGAAACTAAGGACAGATTGGCTATAATCCAAGGCCAAAAAGTTGTTGAATCAACGGTTGCATTTTCCAGGAACAGAAAAGATGGAAACTATGGATAGATTGGCTATAAGCCAAGGCCAAAACATTGTTGAAACAACGGTTGAATTTTTTAGGAAAAGAAAAGATTGAAAATATGGATAAATTAGAAATAATTCAAGGCCAAAATATTGTTGAAACAACGGTTGAATTTTCCAGGAAAAGAAAAGATTGAGATTATGGATGGATTGGCTATAATCAAAGGTCAAAAAATTGTTGAACCAAACGTTGGATTTTGCTGGAAAACAAACGATTGAAACTATGGATATATTGGCTATAATCCAAAGCCAAAAACGTGTTAAACCGACGGTTGGATTTTCCAGTTCAAGAAGCCATTGAAAGTATGTATAGGTTAGCTATAATCCATGGCCAAAGAATTGTTGAAACAACGGTTGGACTTTTCAGTTACAGGGAAGATTGAAGCTATGGATGGATTGGCTATATTCAAAGGCCAAAAAAATTGTTGAAAAAACCGTTAGATTTTCCAGTTGAAACAAAGATTGAAACTATGGATAGATGGGCTATAATCCAAGGCCAAAACATTGTTGAAACAACGGTTAGATTTTTCAGTAAAAGAATAGATGGAAACTATGGACAGATTTGCTATAATCCAAAGCGAAATAATAGTTGAAACAACGGTTGGATTTTCCAGGAAAAGAAAAGATTGAAACTATAGATAGATTGGCTATAATCAAACGCAAAAACAATTGTTGAACCAACGGTTGGATTTTCCAGGAAAAGAAAAGATTGAAACTATGGATAGATTGGCTATAATCCTAGGCCAACATACTGTTGAAACAAGGGTTAGATTTTCCAGTTGAAGAACTGATAAAAACTATGGAGAGATTGGCTATAATCCAAAGCCAAAAAATTGTTGAAACAGCGGTTGGATTTTTCAGGAAAAGAAAAGAAGGAAACTATGGATAGCTTGGCAATAATCCAAGGTCAAAAAATTGTTGAAACGGCGATTGGATTTTCCAGTTGAAGAAAAGATTGAAATTATGGATGGATTGGCTACAATTAAAGGCCAAAAAATTGTTAGACGAACGGTCGGATTTTCCAGAAAAAGAAACTATTAAAACTAAGGACAGATTCTCTATAAATCAAGGCCAAAAAGTTGTTGAATCAACGGTTGCATTTTCCAGGAACAGAAAAAATGGAAACTATTGATAGATTTGTTATAACCCGAGGAGAAAAAATTGTTGAAAAAACGGTTGAATTATTTAGGAATAGAAAAGATTGAAAATATGGATAAATTAGGAATAATTCAAAGCCAAAATATTGTTGAAACAACGGTTGAATTTTCCAGGAAAAGAAAAGATTGAATCTATGGACGGATTGGCTATAATCAAAGGTCTAAAAATTGTTGAACCAAACGTTGGATTTTCCTGGAAAAGAAACGATTGAAACTATGGCTAGATTGGCTATAATCCAAGGCCAAAAACTTGTTAAAACGACGGTTGGATTTTCCAGTTCAAGAAGCCATTGAAAGTATGGATAGGTTAGCTATAATCCATGGCCAAACAATTGTTGAAACAACGGTTGGTTTTTTCAGTTAAAGGAAAGATTGAAGCTATGGATAGATTGGCTATAATCCAAGGCCAAAACATTGTTGAAACAACGGTTGGATTTTTCAGTAAAAGAATAGATTGAAAATATGGACAGATTTGCTATAATTCAAAGCGAAATAATAGTTGAAACAACGGTTATATTTTCCAGTAAAAGAAAAGATTGAAACTATAGATAGATTGGCTATAATCGAACGCAAAAACAATTGTTGAACCAACGGTTGGATTTTCCAGGAAAAGAAAAGATTGAAACTATGGATAGATTGGCTATAATCCTAGGCCAACGTACTGTTGAAAAAACGGTTAGATTTTCTAGTTGAAGAACTGATAAAAACTATGGAGAGATTGGCTATAATCCAAAGCCAAGACATTGTTGAAACAGCGGTTGGATTTTTCAGGAAAAGAAAAGAAGGAAACTATGGATAGCTTGGCAATAATCCAAGGTCAAAAAATTGTTAAAACGACGATTGGATTTTCCAGTTGAAGAAAAGATTAAAACTATGGATAGATTGGCTATAATCAAAGGCCAAAAAATTGTTGAAACAACGGTTCGATTTTCCAGTTGAAGAAAAGATTGAAACCATGGATGGATTGGCTATAATCAAAGGGCAAAAAATTGTTAAACGAACGGTCGGATTTTCCAGGAAAAGAAACTATTGAAACTAAGGACAGATTGGCTATAATCCAAGGCCAAAAAATTGTTGAATCAACGGTTGCATTTTCCAGGAACAGAAAAGATGGAAACTGTTGATCCAAGGCCAAAAAGTTGTTCAAACAACGGTTAAATTTTTTAGGAAAAGAAAAGATTGAAAATATGGATAAATTAGGAATAATTCAAGGCCAAAATATTGTTGAAACAACGGTTGAATTTTCCAGGAAAAGAAAACATTGAAATTAAGGATGGATTGGCTATAATCAAAGGTCAAAAAATTGTTCAACCAAACGTTGGAATTTCCTGGAAAAGAAAAGATTGAAACTATGGATAGATTGGCTATAATCCAAGGCCAAAAACCTGTTAAAACGACGGTTGGATTTTCCAGTTCAAGAAGCCATTGAAAGTATGGATAGGTTAGCTATAATCCATGGCCAAACAATTGTTAAAAACAACGGTTGGACTTTTCAGTTAAAGGAAAGATTGAAGCTATGGATGGATTGGCTGTAATCAAAGGCCAAAAAAATTGTTGAAACAACCGTTAGATTTTCCAGTTGAAGAAAAGATTGAAACTATGGATAGATTGGCTATAATCCAAGGCCAAAACATTGTTGAAACAACGGTTGGATTTTTCAGTAAAAGAATAGATTGAAACTATGGACAGATTTGCTATAATCCAAACGGAAATAATAGTTGAAACAACGGTTGGATTTTCCAGGAAAAGAAAAAAAGGAAACTATAGATAGCTTGGCAATAATCCAAGGTCAAAAATTGTTGAAACAACCATTGGATTTTCCAGTTGAAGAAAAGATTGAAATTATAGATGGATTGGCTATAATTAAAGGCCAAAAAATTGTTGAAACAACTGTTAGAATTTCCAGTTGAAGAAAAGATTGAAACTATGGATGGATTGGCTATAATCAAAGGCCAAAAAATTGTTAAACGTATGGTCGGATTTTCCAGGAAAAGAAACTATTGAAACTAAGGACAGATTGGCTATAATCCAAGGCCCAAAAAATTGTTGAATCAACGGTTGCATTTTCCAGGAACAGAAAAGATGGAAACTATTGATAAATTTGCTATAACTTAAGGCCAAAACATTGTTGAAACAACGGTTGAATTTGTTAGGAAAAGAAAAGATTGAAAATATGGATAACTTAGGAATAATTCAAGGCCAAAATATTGTTGAAACAACGGTTGAATTTTCCAGGAAAAGAAAACATTGAAATTATGGATGGATTGGCTATAATCAAAGATCAAAAAATTGTTGAACCAAACGTTGGATTTTCCTGGAAAACAAACGATTGAAACTATGGATAGATTGGCTATAATCCAAGGCCAAAAGCTTGTTAAAACGACGGTTGGATTTTCCAGTTCAAGAAGCCATTGAAAGTATGGATAGGTTAGCTATAATCCATGACCAAACAATTGTTGAAACAACGGTTGTATTTTACAGTTAAAGGAAAAATTGAAGCTATGGATGGATTGGCTATACTTAAAGGCCAAAAAATTGTTAAACGAACGGTCGGATTTTCCAGGAAAAGAAACTATTGAAACTAAGGACAGATTGGCTATAATCCAAGGCCAAAAAGTTGTTGAATCAACGGTTGCATTTTCCAGGAACAGAAAAGATGGAAACTATTGATAGATTTGCTATGACCCGAGGCCAAAAAATTGTTGAAAAAACGGTTGAATTATTTAGGAAAAGAAAAGATTGAAAATATGGATAAATTAGGAATAATTCAAAGCCAAAATATTGTTAAAACAACTTATGAATTTTCCAGGAAAAGAAAAGATTGAAATTATGGATGGATTGGCTATAATCAACGGTCAAAAAATTGTTGAACCAAACGTTGGATTTTCCTGCAAAAGAAACGATTGAAACTATGGCTAGATTGGCTTTAATCCAAGGCCAAAAACTTGTTAAAACGACGGTTGGATTTTCCAGTTCAAGAAGCCATTGAAAGTATGGATAGGTTAGCTATAATCCATGGCCACACAATTGTTGAAACAACGGTTGGTTTTTTCAGTTAAAGGAAAGATTGAAGCTATGGATGGATTGGCTATAATCAAAGGCCAAAAAAATTGTTGAAACAACCGTTAGATTTTCCAGTTGAAGAAAAGATTGAAACTATGGATAGATTGGCTATAATCCAAGGCCAAAACATTGTTGAAACAACGGTTGGATTTTTCAGTAAAAGAATAGATTGAAACTATGGACAGATTTGCTATAATCCAAAGCGAAATAATAGTTGAAACAACGGTTGGATTTTCCAGGAAAAGAAAAGATTGAAACTATGGATAGCTTGGCAATAATCCAAAGTCAAAAAATTATTGAAACGACGATTGAATTTTCCAGTTGAAGAAAAGATTGAAACTATGGATAGATTGGCTATAATCAAAGGCCAAAAAATTGTTGAAACAACGGTTAGCTTTTCGCTAGATTGGCTATAATCCAAGGCCAAAATATTGTTGAAACAATTGTTAGATATTCCAGTTGAAGAAAAAATTGAAACTATGGATAGATTGGCTATAGTCCAAGGCAAATATTTTTGAAACAACGGTTAGATTTTCCAGTTCAAGAAAAGATTGAAACTTTGGAGAGATTTGCTACAATCCATGGCCAAAAAATTGTTGAAACAACGGTTGGAGTTTCCAGTTTAAGAAAAGGTTGAAACTATGAATAGATTGGCTATAATCCAAAGCCAAAATATTGTTGAATTAACGGTTGGATTTTCCAGGAAAAGAAACGATCGAAGCTATAGGTAGTGTGGCTATAATCCAAGGCCAAGATATTGTTGAAACAACGGTTGAATTTTCCAGGGAAAGAAAAGATTGAAACTATTGATAGATTGGCCATAGTCAAAGGCCAAAATATTATTGAAACAACGGTTAGATTTTTTAAGTTATAGGAAAGATTGAAAGTATGGATAACTTGGCAATATTCCAAAACCGAAAAATTGTTCAAACAACGATTGGATTTTCCAGTTGAAGAAACCATTGAAACTATGCATAGATAGGTTACAATCGAAGGCCCAAAAACTGTTGAAACAACGGTGGATTTTCAGGCAAAAGAAAAGATTGAAACTATGTATAGATTGGCTATAATCCAAGGTCAAAAAATTGTTGAAAAAAAGGTTGGATTTTCCAGGAAAAGAAAAGAATGACACTGTGGATTGATAGGCTATAATCGAAGGACAAAATGTTGTTAAAACAACGGTTAGATTTTTCAGTTGTAGAGAAAATTCAAACTATGGATAGATTGGCTACAATCCAAGCCAAACAAATTGTTGAACCAACGCTTGGATTTTCGAGGAAAAGAAAAGATTGAAACTATTTATCGATTGGATATAATCCAAGGGCACAATGTTATTGAACAACTGTTAGATTTTGAAGAAAAGATTAAAACTATGGAGAGTTTGACTATAACCCAAAGCCAAAAAATTGTTGAATCAACGGTTGGATTTTCCAGGAACAGATAAGATTGAAACTATGGATAGATTGGCTATAAGCCAAGGCCAAAAAATTGTTGAAACAACGGGTGGATTTTCCAGGAAAAGAAAAGTTTGAAAATATGGATAAATTGGCAATAATTGAAAAAAAATTTTTGAACCAACGGTTCGATTTTCCAAAAAAAGAAGAGATTGAAACTATGGATAGATTGGCTGTAATCCAAGGCCAAAATATTGTTCAAGCAACGGTTGGTATTTTCGGGAAAAGAAAAGATTGAAACTTTGTACAAAACTGGCAATAATTCAAGGCCAATATATTGTTTAAACAACGGTTCGATTTTCCAGGAACAGAAAAGATTCAAACTATGGATAGATTGGCTATAACCCAAGGTCAACAAATTGTCGAAACGACCGTCAAATGTTCCAGTTGAAGAAATGATTAAAACTAAGGATAGATTGGCTATAATCCAAGGCCAAAAAATTCTTGAAACAACGGTTGGATTTTTCAGGAAAAAGAAAAGATTGAAACTTTGGATAGATTTGCTATAATCCAAAGCAAAATAATAGTTGAAACAACGGTTGGATTTTCCAGGAAAAGAAAAGATTGAAACTATGGGTAGATTGGCTATAATCCTAGGCCAACATACTGTTGAAACAACGGTTAGATTTTCCAGTTGAAGAACTGATTAAAACTATGGAGAGATTGGCTATAATCCAAAGCCAAAAAATTGTTGAAACAGCGATTGGATTTCTCAGGAAAAGAAAAGAAGGAAACTATGGATAGCTTGGCAATAATCCAAGGTCAAAAAATTGTTAAAACGACGATTGGATTTTCCAGTTGAAGAAAAGATTGAAACTATGGATAGATTGGCTATAATCAAAGGCCAAAAATTTGTTGATACAACGGTTAGATTTTCCCGTTGAAGAAAAGATTGAAACTAAGGATGGATTGGCTATAATCAAAAGCCAAAAAATTGTTAAACGAACGGTTGGATTTTCCAGGAAAAGAATCTATTGAAACTAGCGACAGATTGGCTATAATCCAAGGCCAAAAAATTGTTGAATCAACGGTTGCATTTTCCAGGAACAGAAAAGATGGAAACTATTGATAGATTGGCTATAACCCAAGGCGAAGTTGTTGAAACAGCTTTTGGATTTTTAAATAAAAGAAAAGATTGAAACTATAGATAGATTGGCTATAATCGAGCGCAAAAACAATTGTTGAACCAACGGTTGGATTTTCCAGGAAAAGAAAAGGTTGAAACTATGGATAGATTGGCTATAATCCTAGGCCAACATACTGTTGAAACAATGGTTAGATTTTCCAGTTAAAGAACTGATTAAAACTATGGAGAGATTGGCTAAAATCCAAAGCCAAAAAATTGTTGAAACAGCGGTTGGATTTTTCAGGAAAAAGAAAAGAAGGAAACTATGGATAGATTGTCTATAATCAAAGGGCAAAAAATTGTTAAACGAACGGTCGGATTTTCCAGGAAAAGAATCTATTGAAACTAAGGACAAATTGGCTATAATCCAAGGCCAAAAAATTGTTGAATCAACGGTTGCATTCTCCAGGAACAGAAAAGATGGAAATTATTGATAGATTGGCTATAACCCAAGGCCAAAAAATTGTTGAAACAACGGTTGAATTTTTTAAAAAAGAAAAGATTGAAAATATGGATAAATTAGGAATAATTCAAAGCCAAAATATAGTTGAAACAAAATTGTTCAAACAACGGTTGAATTTTTTAGGGAAAGAAAAGATTGAAAATATGGATAAATTAGGAATAATTCAAGGCCAAACAATTGTTGAAACAACGGTTGGATTTTTCAGTTAAAGGTAAGATTGAAGCGATGGATGGATTGGCTATAATCCAAGGCCTAAACCTTGTTGAATCAACGGTTGGATTTTTCAGTAAAAGAAGCCATTGAAAGTATGGATAGATTAGCTATAATCCATGGCTAAACAATTGTTGAAACAACGGTTGGATTTTTCAGTTAAAAGAAAAAAAAGATTGAAGCTATGGACAGATTTGCTATAATCCAAAGCGAAATTATAGTTTAAACAACGGTTGGATTTTCCAGGAAAAGAAAAGATTGAAACTATAGATAGATTGGCTATAGTCGAACGCAAAAACAATTGTTGAACCAACGGTCGGATTTTCCAGGAAAAGAAACTATTGAAACTAAGGACAGATTGGCTATAATCCAAGGCAACGCATTCCAAACAAAAATGCGTTTTTCCAAACTTACGATTTTCTTACTATTTTCCGTTGAGAATGGGGATATTCCTCGACGCCTCTACCGTATTCATTGTAAATCGTATATTCTCAACAACAACCAAACTGGCTCAGTAAAGAATGCTTATAATTGAACAACACAATTTTCCACTCAGTATAAAGTGTGCCTTACAGTTCTGCTCTTACAAATGGGATGCAGAAATTCTGCATCTTGTTCAGTGGCTAATTAATACACTGCACTGAGTTGAGATGCAGAAATTCTGCATTTGATAAAATGAATAAAAATAAGTCATAACGAGCCAGACGCTCTTAGCAACCAAAAATTACCTTGGGATCCCGCAGAGATACGTGTCTTTAAGACACGTATCTCTGCGTGAAGCCCAGTAACTTACTAGCATTCCAATGTAATTAAATCAGTTTTGATGGTCGTTTCTGTTCCACTTAGGCGTTAATTTTCGCGCGAATGCGTTATAATCTTTAAGCGTGAAATTCTTTCTTGCTTGTTTTAGTTGATTCTAATGTTATTCATGGCGTTTGAGAGATACATAAAAAGGTTTTAATTGCGGTGTGGCAGAAAATCGCTTAAAAACGTGTAGCCTTAAAGAAGAAAAATTTAGGCTGTTGACCACGCGACGGATCTCCATCGGCAAATCGAAAAAACTACACTCTACTCAAGCACACTGTCCTGGCGTTAGTTATACTGCAAAATAATTAAAAATTTCATCCCGCTTCACTCGATCGGCAAAGCCTGAAACAAGGATATCAACGCTGAAATACTACGTGAAATTTTCAGCCGCTTAAATTTCTTCCAGACGAGCTCATATTATCCTTTTCCGGTAGGAGATTTATACCGCGTTTACATATTCCATTTTTGCGACGATGAGCTCCTTCTGTCATGAAATAGCAAGACAAAGACTGAATTTTACCGACATAGGATTCTGGACCAGTATTTAATTTAGACTACGAGCAGTCTCGTTTCACTCAAGAATAGTCAGGCAAAAAGAACACTCTGACATGTCGAACGTGAACATGCTCATAACGCGCGCATCACGTTTTCACGCCCCAGGCGATTTTCGCGCTCGCGCGTGTCTCTCGCGTGTCCTTTGTGCTATGTCTTCTTGTGTACTTTCCGGTATCATGTAAAATAAATACAGAGCGAACCAAAATAAACTCACACCGGTTAGTTATAAGCACCTCCAATTTTATTCTGGTTCCAACTTGCGAAATACGGACAACATTTGACAGCGCAGGGCTCCTGTCTAACTGAAGTGTTTGGGGGTTCTTTTGGTGGACTGAGAATAGGCACAAGCATCAGAAAAAGGAAATATTTAGTCAAAAGAAAACAAAGTGACCATTAAGCAGGCGGGCGTGAAATACACAGGCTTTGCGTGCGGTAATAAAATAAGGCAATAATTCCAAACCGTTTTTTCAGGGGCTTATCTTTGAGGTAGGATTGTTTTTGGGGGAGGGGGGTTATTGATAATAGGACAAGAATCACTTTTTTTCCCATTAAATTGGAGGGCGATTCTTCAGAAAAAGTACGGAGAATGTGTGACTTTTATCCCGGAAGTGCCTCTAGGCATACGGTGATGTCAGGACTCCAACTTGGGTAAACCAGAAAGGATGTACGACATTTGTCTAGAATTCTGTCTCAAAATGTTTGTTATGTTGCATATCCCAGAAGCGCTCAGGCATACGGTGATGCCATGGACTCCAACCTGGGTGAACCAGGAAAAGATATCAACATTGTCTAAAATTCTGTCTCAAAATGTTTGTTATGTTGCATATCCCAGGAGCGCTCAGGCATACGGTGATGCCATGGACTCCAACCTGGGTGGACCAGGAAAAGATATCAACATTTGTCTTAACTTCTGTCTCAAAATGTTTGTTATGTTGCATATCCCAGAAGCGCTCAGGCAAACGGTGATGCCATGGACTCCAAACTGGGTGAACCAGGAAAAGATATCAACATTTGTCTAAAATTCTGTCTTAAAATGTCTGTTATGTTGCATATCCCAGAAGCGCTCAGGCAAACGGTGATGCCATGGACTCCAACCTGGGTGAACCAGGAAAAGATATCAACATTTGTCTAAAATTCTGTCTTAAAATGTTTATGTTGCATATCCCAGAAGCGCTCAGGCAAACGGTGATGCCATGGACTCCAACCTGGGTGAACCAGGAAGAGATATCAACATTTGTCTAAAATTCTGTCTTAAAATGTTTGTTATGTTGCATATCCCAGAAGCGCTCAGGCAAACGGTGATGCCATGGACTCCAACCTGGGTGAACCAGGAAAAGATATCAACATTTGTCTAAAATTCTGTCTCAAAATGTTTGTTATGTTGCATATCCCAGAAGCGCTCAGGCATACGGTGATGCCATGGACTCCAACCTGGGTGAACCAGGAAAAGATATCAACATTTGTCTAAAATTCTGTCTTAAAATGTTTATGTTGCATATCCCAGAAGCGCTCAGGCAAACGGTGATGCCATGGACTCCAACCTGGGTGAACCAGGAAAAGATATCAACATTTGTCTAAAATTCTGTCTCAAAATGTTTGTTATGTTGCATATCCCAGAAGCGCTCAGGCATACGCTGATGCCATGGACTCCAACCTGGGTGAACCAGGAAAAGATATCAACATTTGCCTAAAATTCTGTCTTAAAATGTTTGTTATGTTGCATATCCCAGAAGCGCTCAGACATACGGTGATGCCATGGACTCCAACCTGGGTGAACCAGGACAAGATATACAGCATTTCTCCTAAATTTTATATCGACATTTTTATTATGTTGCATATCCCAGAAGCGCTCAGGCATACGTTGATGCCATGGACTTCAACCTGGGTGAACCAGGAAAAGATAAACAACATTTCTCTTAAATTTTGTCTCAAAATGTTTATTATGTTGCATATCCCAGAAGCGCTCTGGCATACGGTGATGCCATGGACTCCAACCTGGGTAAACGAGAAAAGGTATTCAAATGCGCGTGTCAACTCAATTATGTTATTTTTACTACAGTAGTGTGTATAACAGGGCTTCTTGTTTACTTGTTTATTTTCTTACGAAAGAGTTCATAGATGTTTAGTTTATTTATTTCGTTAAGGACCTCTTTGAAAACCGCATTTGTGAAAGAGCTACTTTTCTTTAAAAATAAATATAAACGTGGCGTGCGCTTACAGCGGCAGCTCATCACGCGCGGCCCACGTTTCCACGCGGCAGGCGATTTTGGCGCTCGCTGCTGCTGTGTTTTTTTCGCTCGATTATCCCTGAAAGGAGAGATTGCGAGCGAGCGGACGCAAGCGTTTACCTTATCTAAAGAAACGATCGAAGGAATAACTTACCTCGTTGTACGGTTATTTCGCTAGACTACCAGTTACATGTTACAGTGGATTCCTTCCATTACCTGAAGACGTTTCGCCGTAGTGATTTGTAGTCTGTACTGCATTGTTTGTAGGTAATTTTCGCCGATATCACGCTTTGTTTGCTTTACATTTGTAACGCAGAATGGCAAAAGTAACACCAAATAAGAAACAGCTCTTCTTTGGTAACTCTCCGATCAGAAAGATCAGAAAGCCCGCCACGTCTGCGAGCTGGTACTTGGCCACTTCGTTCATAAAACTTGCCAGTGAACGGACTACACTGAAACGCCACATTTCACACATCTTCTAATTTAGTTAAAAACACTCCCTGAAGTGCTTGTAGAGAGCTCGAACCGGCCGATTATCGAAAGCATCCATTCGCAGAAGGAAAGGAGGGAAAGATTGAATAATCGAATTTTACCGCTCTTGTCAAAATATTTATGAAATCTAACCTCTTTAGAACTTTAAGTCAAAAGAGCCCGATAGAAACCCTGCGGGTGTGAAACCGCAAGTCAAATACGGTGACGGCTAACTTGCAAGCCCATGACGTCACTCCCTAGCAACCAGACTTTGCGAATTTTTAAACTTCCGGTTCTCTCTGGCTCGTGATGAAAACGACACTTAATAAGTAGTGAATACCAATAGGATGCAGAAATTCTGCATCTTGCTCAGTGGCTAAACAAAATACTCAAATCCACTGCACTGAGCTGAGATGCAGAAATTCTGCATTTGGTAAAATGAATCACAATCAGTAACTATACTTTTAAGCACTGAATACCAATGGCTGCAGAAATTCTGCAAACTATACAAATTCACTGCACTGAGCTAAGATGCAGAAATTCTGCACCTGCTAAAATGAACAAAAATCAGCAAAAAATTATACAAATTCACTGCACTGAACTAAGATGCAGAAATACTGCGCTTGACAAAATGGATACAACTCAGCAAAAACTATACTTATTTAGCGGTGAATACCAACAGGATGCAGAAATTCTGCATTTTGTTCAGTGGCTTAATACACTCAAATTCACTGCACTGAGCTATGACGCAGAAATTCTGCGCCGGCTAAAATGAACAAAAATCAGCAAAAAACTATACAAATTCACTGCACTGAACTAAGATGCAGAAATACCGCGCTTGATAAAATGAATACAACTCAGCAATAACTATACTTATTAAGCAGTGAATACCAAAGGATGCAGAAATTCTGCATCTTGTTCAGTGGCTTAATACACTCAAATTCACTGCACTGAGCTAAGATGCAGAAATTCTGCACCTGCTAAAATGAACAAAAATCAGCAAAATAAATACGATTTCACTACACTGAGCTAAGATGCAGAAATTCTGCATTTGGTTATACGAGTAAAATTCAGCAAAAAGTTATTAAGCAGTGAATACAGGATGCAAAATTCTGCAATTTGTTAAATGGCTTAAAATATTTAGATTCACTGAACTCAGATACATGTAAGTTGCAAAAAACTGTGCCCCTGGCCCAACCTTGTTCCCAGGGTGGAGAAGAGAGACCTTGGGAATGAGGTTGATCTGTGCCCGTGAATAAAATGAATAAAAGGGATAGTGTTCAAAATGTCACCTACAGTATAATTTATAATTAATTATCAAATGACATGCAGTTGATAAAACCAGTTTTTGTCTTTGATTGAAACTATTCTACATAACATGTAAAAGGGGGCAAAATCCATGGAGTTTGGAAACAATAGAACATGCAAACAAGATTGTACCTGCTTACATGGATATAAAACAGTCTAACTTAGCAACAACATGTTATGCAGGTTGAACAGAGATGCGAAAAAATTATGAACCCCGCCTTTTGCAATAATAATAAAGATAAAGAAAATCAATGTAAACCGCTCTAAGGAAAATATCAAACTGTGGTTATAACAATATTTTTGATGGTAGCCCAAACCATAAGAGAAATTCAAATGTGGCCAAAATCTGTGCAACTAGCCCCATGAAACAAGGTGAAACTGGAATAGCATTAATCTTACTGACAAGATTTACATGTATGAAACATGTACTACTCTCTGACTATCCATTTAAGTTCAAAGTCCAAAATACATGTACAGTGTAACATACAGGGGCCTGTTGCATAAAACTTAAGGTCAGCACACACGATGGGACTAGTCACAGGGACTTGTTGCAGCAACTAGTCTCCTGTAATGTTTACACGATGGGACTAGTTGCGGGGACAAGTCCCTTGAAGGGTTTACACGTGGGGACCTGTTAACAGCAAAAGGGTAAAATTCAGGGCGCTCTTACTGAAATTCGCCAAAATGTGAAGACGAAAAATGGAGCGGTCCTCAACAGTAAAACCAAATTTAGTAAATTAACCGCAAAACATCAAAGTAATTCGGCTCAATAAAACCGCAGACTGTTCATCTATAAGTCTATGTGTGATTGTCATTTGTAATTTCAATAAAGTTTTTTCTCTAGTATCCTATATTGCTGATACAGAAGTAAAAAGGCGACTGTTTGATCAAGACTCCCAATACAGAGGAAAAATTATTCTCCAGGCCAACTGGAAAAACAAAATTAAAAGATCCAACTAAATATTTTCATTCAGTCGCAGGGACTTTTCCCATGAAGAGTTCACACAAAGAGACCAAGCATAGTTTGTGGGACTAGTCCCCGGGACTGGTCCCATGAATTCAAACCAGTTTGAATTCGTGGGACTAGTCGCAGGGACCAAATTTTGGTCCCCCGGACTACTCGCAGGGACTAGTCCTCTCGTGTGTGCTGACTTTTAAACTCAAACTCTTTATTTTAATGCCAGACATTAGGTTTCATGCAACTGACCCCCGATCAGTATAATACACTGTGAGTTTTGTACATGTAACTAAATAAAAGTGCTGAGGGTTTTTAAATATATTATTTATACTTATACTATGTACTATGTACTGGTGTATGCTGGCCTCGTAAAATCTGTTGTCACATCAGAGGTGCAGAGAGACTGGTCTACATTGTAATCTTGCATGCTTCTCTAGCCTGTTTTAGGTTAACAATATAAGAGAGACATTATTAATTCATTTTCTAAGTTATATTCAGTACTTGAAATTTAAATATCTCAATAATTTATTGTATCTTGATCTGAAGTTAAAACAGAAAAACATAACTACAGATTGTTTCATTTCATCCACGATAAAATAAAGAAGACAAAAATCTTACATGCACACCACACCTCCAAGGTAATTTGATAGCCAGTGCATCTTTACCATTATTGGGGAGTCTACACAACCACAACAACAGCAGCACTGGAGACGTTACCAGTTATAAAGAGTTTGTGTGATCTTTTGTGATTCTAACTTGCTACACTTGTCAAATGTAGGTGTATTTTCCTGGAGTGGAATTGTAGGGGTGGCATTTAAACTGCTTGTGAATTCAAGTCCTCCATAAAGGGTCACATTAGGTAATTTCGTGTTTTTGTACATGTAGTTATGCAGAGGATAGGAAGGAAATGTACCTTAAAGTGTGATGCCCATGCAGAATTGTTTTTTTGCTCATTAAAGCTAGTATTTTTTGATGCTGTCATTGTGCAAGCTTCCTATTTTCACTGCTATGTCCAATACAAAATTCACTTGGAATAGAATTCTGTCAAACAAACCATTGAAACAGTACTGGCTGTATGTGTCAGCCCAGTCAAACTCTTATAGAGTTGTAGGCAGGCTGTGACTGGAGTAGCAGTCAACACAGGGTTGTTTTTCTGTGATTTTAATATTGTTAAGGTTTAGTTTTGAGTAGGCAGTAAATATTCCAAGTGAATCAAATATTTAAAAAAAAGTTTATTTTCTCTCTTCCCTTCAGTGTCTTGTGTCTCCTCGCAGGCGGCGATTTTCAGGGACTAATTGTAGCGTATGGCTAATGCAGGGTTCAATTCTACCTGTTACCATCCCCCCCGGGCACACCCCGGGGAATTTGCAATTTTTTTCTTACTTGGCGGTCTATTCCCCACCCCCGGGCACGCAGAAAGAGACAATTCCCCACCCCCAGGACTCCTCATCGACCAAAATTGATTTCCGTACAATAGCACAACCAGACGTTTTGACAAGAGCTGAAACGCTTTTCTAGAGTTTACTGAACGAAGGATATTACATAGTATTAAAAAACATGGACACTACATTGAAAAAGAAAACTGAAGAAAAAAGTCTTTTAAACCGCACTGGCATTCTGCTGGCGAGGAAACGGAAATGTTCTTCACCGCGTGTTTTATTAGCACATGTACAAAAGAGGTCCGGTGAGCAAATTGATGACAGCATTTTAAAGGAGTTTTTCTTAGCTTGTTTCACAAGAACACTGGGATCTCTGTTTACTATAAAGCCGTGCATCTGTTTCATACAAATACGCTGCAGAAATATTTCCATGTTTGTGATGAACGCCATCCATTCGAGTACACATCAAACGCACCTTCGTTTAACAGTTTATAAGAAACGTGCCTTTGAATACAAATTTTAATTTTGAGGGATTATTCTTCTCCAACCAGTCTGCTACAAATTCTAGAGATTTTTCCTGGAAACAGGCAGTCTTCTCTACGCGGTCCGGCGCCATTGTGTCAACTGAGAAGTGATAAGCTAGTGACGTGCTTCACAAGAAAAACGAGAAGTTATTTTCGATTTGCCCCGCCCCCCTACCCCCGGGACAAAACTGTTTCAAACAATTCCCCACCCCCGGGGCCGAAGGGCTGGACTTGTCCCGGGGGTTGCCCGGGGGGGGATGGTAACAGGTAAAATTGAATCATGCATAATCAATCAACCCAGCTACATAAGCTCAAGCTTATGTTCATGCATATTTACGCTGGGATCTTTGGGAACATTTCATTTAACCGATTCTAACAGAGAAGACGCAAACACCGCCGCTGAACTATTTGTAATATGTCGCTGTTGTATAAATACTGCAGTAAGAATCAAACACTTAAACACCTACCATTTAGAACACTCCATTAAGCCAGTTCTTCTCACGAGTTCTGCTGGTTTGAAGAATTCAAATCATGGCATCCCTGAAGAAGCGTCCCTCAGATTAACGCAGTGACCTTTATGGTAAATCTAATCGCGCTCGTGTACGTCGAGAGAAAAGAAAAACGATGTAAAACACCATGTTCTTTACAAATTAAACGAGAGGACAAAATGTGAGCGAATCGAGGAACCAACATTGAACGAGGCAACAGAAAATCGAATGGCGCGTCTTCTCAAACGGAAATTAATGTGTCATCCATAAAATACTTGAACCAATCAAATCATCTTCTGATATTCAAAACGTCCAACCACCTTTCCTGTAAACCTGAGAGCAACCTGGGAACGAGGCTGCGCTTGAGGTTGGGAGGAAATTCGTTAGGAATCTTTCCATTTCGGCGGCCTGAGTGGAAATCGCGAACGGAAATTCTTCCAAATTCGTATTTTCAACGGTAGCAATCCTGAGGAGGAGGATTTCGACGAAGACACTGCTCGTATCAATTAGATATGAAGCGAATATTCAACTTTGGCTTGTCTTATTCAAGGACAAACTTATGATGAGTTCGTTCCACAAACGTTGTCTACATGAATTGCAGACATCGACTTCGTTGTCAGCGTCCAGTTGAGTTTTTGTAGCTCAGGCACAGAAGTGTGGCCTGTTCAAATGCTAATATGGTAAATGAAAGGTAAGAGTCTGCTTTCAATCTATTTAAATGAAGATTTAATTTACTCTGTTTAATATTAATAATAATTATGCGCCGATCAATGGACGTCCTGTATTTTGTAGCTGGAATGTTTTTTTGTTTGTTTGTTTGTTTTTTCCAATGTACATGTAGGTCATGTGATATTACTCAAGAACTGTTTCTTTCTAATTTCGTCTTCTTCATAGGTATATGTATACATGGTTTATGGAAAGACAAAGAGCAATTGCCCTAGTCTGTAGATTGCTAGATTGAGAAAGTTAATATCACATGACCTTCAGTGTACAGAGGTCTCTTGGAATACCATCCCCCCTCCCTCCCTTTCCCTGTGCCCATATCAAGTACATGGGTGGTGAGTGCCAAATTTACACCCAGCAAAAAAAGAAAAAGAAAAAAAAAGCAGTGCATATTAAAACATTGAAGGGGTGTGTGGAGTAAGGCCTTAAGTGACCTCTAATCTAATGTCAAATTCTCCCTTTGATTAATTTTACAAACAGATGCAAGGAAAGGGTTGAAAGGAGAATTTATCAGTTAATCAGAAGTCACTTGGGACTTTATTCCAGGCACCCCTTCAGTTATTAGATTTAGTTATTGTGATACTCGGTTTTGGCCTTGGCTGAAAACACTTACAGAGACCTTGATTATTCCACTGTATGATCACAAAAACCTCATTCAATAATTTTTATTCATTGCTTTTATATATTTATTTACTGATTAGCATGCTACAGTTTATAGTGGTGGTCAGGTTTGAAAGGCCTTGTCACATAAAGAGTGAAGAAACATGCCACCAAACCATGCCTTGCTCCTTTTGTTTTGGGAGATACAACTCTGATTCACTCTCTGATGTCTAGAACATTCAGAATAGGTGAGCAACATTTTTACTCGCAGACCCTGAGAATAATATGAATAATTCCCACTGAAAAAAAATTAATAGTTCTTTGGGAGGGGCATTTGAGCACTTTTTTGGCAAAGGGGGAGGAGGGAGCGGGAATTGTATGCAAGCCCTGAGCATCAAAAGTTCAAATAAATGCTTAAGAGTCAGGAGGGATGGATGTTAAAGTTCTGAATTGTTCCGCACATTACACTAGCCCTTTTCCGCTGTGGCATCCTTGAGGAAATGCTTTGGGTTGGGTTTACTTTGGGTTTTGATTCACTTCCCGGTTGCAGTTACTCACTGATACATTGTAAATTACCCAAGGGTAAAATTCCTAGTGAACAGTGCAACTGCATCACATATAGTTGTCATACAAGGGCACCGTGTTACAGAATGGGATATGTTCATTGCTTATGATATCTATATTGACAACATTAAAAAATAAAAGCAGCTTGAGCATCAGTTTCAAAGCAGGCAAAAAAATAATAACAATAAATAACAAAAAACAAACAGACAAAAACAAAACAAAAATACATTGGCAAACAATTCCCTGCGTAGGGGTGTAATGCTTTGACTCAGGATAAAGTTAACAGTGAGGAAAATTTAGCTACAATGCATTCCCTGGTCATCTTGTGCTTTGATGACAAGTTAAATGGCTTTAAGGGGTTACGAATCCACAACATATGAAATAGCTAACTACTATAAGCAAAAATGGCTTACAGCCTGTAAGTATCATAATGGCCAAGGTTGGCCCTCTCCTCCACCTCCTCATTATAATACATTAATTGTCTGTCTCTTTTCTTTCTTCTGTCACAGCATATACTATCGGGCTCCTGAAACTGTACATTTTGGGCCAAAAATGTTACTGAGGCTTAACGCAGTGCTTCCTGGTGTGTGGGCACAGTCTCGTTTGGTTTGATCAGTGGCGAGGTAGATATGAACTACGACAGTGTATTCTAAGAAATACAAATAAATCAGGGAAAGGATTTGCTTTTACTTCATGATTTGTGCCAGACCATGGTGAAACAGTTAGATCTGATAAGAGAATTTGTGTGACACAGGCATGAAATGTATGCAGTAAGGCCTACTTCCATACAGGGTGTAAGTCACCTATTTGCTGAACTTAGCAGATTTCTTCTATTTTATTTCAAAAATCATTACTGCTGTATGAATATACAAATTTCAATGACGTCTGACATAATGAGGGCAAGACGTGTATGTGATCGCTCCGGACTTTTTCTCCTCTGCTTCGCTCTCTGCTGGACCAAGCAACCATTTCTGAATGGAAGAGACTGCAGAAGCTATGAATCTACAAACTGGCCTCGAAAATGCGACTCAAGGCTGAATACTCTGCCTCCTAGAAGGGATTTTTTCTATCCATCGGCGCCTTTCCGTTCGACCCAAATAGCTGCTGGAATTTTGCTTCACAATACATCTAATTACTCTAACAAGGATGTATTATTCACAACGAGCATTTTACATCGCTGGGTGAATAGCTACACAATCACTGACTCGTTATTGCACAGGAATTTATTAAAGTGGCGCAGGATGAAAAGACACAAAAGACCATGTTCTTATTATCCAAACAGCTCCGCCACTTCCAACATGGAACTAATTGGCGATCTGACATTTAAGCTCAATCCTGGGCCCACTATGAACAGAACAATACCGGTCATTGTTTCATCGCAAGCCAAGCGCAGCCATGCAATACGGCCATCCACTGTGTTACAAAACGTCACCCTCGGCTCCAACAATTGCTGTCCCAGAGGAGTGAATTGGCACAATCTTATCAGCATAAGATCCTTAAAGCAAAATCTGCTGAATGGTAACAATAACAAAAGACTAATGGACGTGCCAAAGAACAACAGAAAGAAACTAACCTGCATGACAATGAACTGTCGGAGCGCTAAAAACAAAATTGCAGACATCGCTGCTGTAGTAGACCAATACAAACCTGACATCATCCTTGGCACTGAATCCTGGTTAAGTTCGAACATCGAAAGTAACGAAATATTTCCAAAGGGCTATAAAATTTTCAGAAAAGATCGCCCTGATGACTGCCACGGCGGAGGCGTTTTCCAGGCAGTGAAAGACGACATTATAGTAACACATCGTTCGGACCTGGACACCGACTGCGAAATTATTTGGACCCAATGTCAGCTAACAGACAAGAAAACAAAGTCACTGCTGTTTGGATCATACTATCGACCAAATTCCACAAACGTCACAAGCCTTGATGAACTAGATGCATCACTGTTAAAACTTGGGAACAACGTGCATAAAAATAACATCATTGTTTCTGGTGATTTCAATGCTCCTGATATTAACTGGGATACTGAATATTCAAGTCAATCTCCTGCCTCTGACAGACTGTTAGAAATTATTGATGATCACGATCTGAGTCAACATGTCAAAGAGCCAACTAGAAGGGACAGGAATACACAAAATATCTTAGATCTAATTTTGTCCAATAATTCTAACATCATTGAAAATATCAGCATCGTCCCAGGTTTAAGTGATCACGACATTGTGTTATTCACTGTGAACACTTCTTGTCGAAGAAAGAAAAATGTCAAACGCAAAATAATCATTAGAAAGAAAGCCGACTCTACTCGCATCAAAGAAGAACTTACAAATTTATCCCTTCATATGGATACACGGGGCTTCAATTCAATCGACGATAAATGGAGCTGCTTCGAAGACAACATCCACCGTATAATGGATTCTTGCATCCCCTCAAAGTGGACTAGCTCACGATATAATCTACCATGGTTCAATCACTCTTTGAAATGTCTTGCCAGGCGTAAACAAAGGCTCTATAATAAAGCAAAATCATCTGGAAATCATAATGATTGGGAGGCATTCCGTGTGGCTAGAAAACAAATGCACAAAAGTCTCAAAGAAGCACGGAATGCATATATTTCTGATTATTTAGGGGAAGCTATTGAAGAAAACCCTAAGCGATTCTGGTCCTATATCAAACAACTGAATAAAGAAGAGCTGGGGATTGCAGATTTCGAAATAAATGGTTCCATAATTAGCGATAACAAATCAAAGGCTGATTTGTTAAACAATCAATTCTTAAGTGTCTTTACTCAGGAAGACTTATCAAACATCCCTGATATTGAATATGACAGAATACCAGCTATTGACAGTCTGTCTATCACCATTAATGGAGTTGCAAAGCAGTTATCGCTATTGAAGACAAATAAAGCTTCTGGACCTGATGCCATTCCACCGTGGTTTCTAAAAGAATATGCAGCCGAGATTGCTCCTATCCTAACTAATATCTTCCAGGATTCTATCGAGAGTGGAACCGTACCATGTAGATGGAAATCGGCAAATGTATGTGGTGTCTTTAAAAAAGGGAAAAAGTCCGATCCTTCCAACTACAGACCCATATCTCTAACCTGCATAGCATCGAAAATCCTCGAGCATATTGTACACAGCCATGTGATGAAACATTTTGATCATTATAACATACTATCAGACTGTCAGCATGGCTTCAGATCAAAAAGATCTACAGAACTTCAATTAATACTTACTATTCATGACATTGCAAGTTCTCTACAACAAAACAAATCTATTCATGCTGCTGTGTTAGACTTTTCGAAAGCCTTTGATAAAGTCCCACACCAACGCTTCCTAATGAAGCTGGAGCACTACGGTATCCATGGTAACCTTTTGTCCTGCATGGAATCCTTCCTCACTAAGAGGGTACAAACTGTCATCTGTGAGGGTGCAACATCTACCTCCTCCCCAGTGACCTCGGGTGTACCACAAGGGTCAGTATTAGGCCCACTGTTGTTCCTAACATACATCAACGACCTGCCAAACGGTCTAACCTCTACAGTTAAGCTGTTTGCCGATGACACCCTTTTATACGGTGTGGTGGTTGAAGACTCAGATTGCGACAATCTCCAAGACGACCTCAATAAATTAGAAATCTGGCAAAACAAGTGGCAAATGGAATTTAACCCTTCTAAATGCAACATCATCTGCATTTCAAATAAGCAAAGTCCTCCTCAACGGACATATACTTTCTGTGGGTCCAAACTTGAGCAGGTTGACTCTGCATCGTACCTAGGAATTACTGTTAACAGTAAATTAAAGTGGTCTGAACATATCTCATCTATCTCAAGCAAGGCAAGTCGATCCTTGAGGCTGATCAAGAGAAATATCTGGAACTGCCCTAGGAAAGTACGCGAGACGGCCTATACCAGCATCGTCCGACCCAAATTGGAGTACGCAAGTGCCTCGTGGGACCCACACCACAAAAAAGATATTTCAACCCTGGAGAGAGTTCAAAGAAAAGCTGCCCGTTTTTGCCTTCAAAACTTCAACAAAACAGCCAGCGTGACAGACATGTTATCTGATTTGAAATGGGACACGCTAGAAACAAGACGAAAGAAAAACAGACTGACTCTAATGTACAAACTTAGTCATAACCTAGTAGACATAACTACGGAAAATCACTTAATACCAAACAGTGAAAAAAGAACACGCAATAGCCATGCTTTTAAGTATAGGATGCCAAAAGTATCTAAGGACGTTTTTAAGTTGTCTTTTTTTCCTAGATCAATAACAGAGTGGAACTTACTGCCCACTGACTTAGTGAACTGCAAGTCATTATCGAATTTTAAATTAAATTTAGGGAAGCTTGTAAACAAGTAAATAGTAACTAAGTATTTTTATATCTTATTTACATTTTTATTTTGTATCTATTTTTTATATAGTTGATGTGATGTCTTAAACGATGTTATCAACTTAATAAATGTAGATGTAGATATACACCTAGCTGATCAGGGCTCAAATAGATACATACACCCTGTATCAGCAATAATTAAGCAGCAAATAGTATTTTTTTTCCTTACAATAATTTTATTGTTGGATTTTATGAAGTAAAGGGTGTAAAATTTTTCCAGAAATTACTTCAAAATTAATAATCTATACCTGTAAATTTTCATTGTTTTGACTTCTTTCTCTAGCTCGAATCATGTTTCTACGTGTATGAAAGGCAGCATTTTTGCACTTTTCTGCCCAAGTAACTTGTCTACCTACAGTGTAGGTGCCAAAATATTTTGCATCCATTTTTTCAAGCCACTAGGTTAAGTTGCAGAATTTCTGTTTCACTGATTTGTTGTGGATACATGTACAATAGTGAATTAAGCGGAAGATAAGATTGTGTAGAATTTTTTGGATCAAAATTTTGCAAGCCACTTACAGTTATGAGTATGAAATTATGAATATATGGAATTCATATATTTTAGTATGTTAGTTGAGATGCAGAATTTCTGCATCATTCATTTGTTGTCGGGACAGTACTAAATTACAGCTGTAAGCGGAAAAAAGGTTGTACTGATTTGAGATGCAGAATTTCTGTATTATTCATTTGTTGCAGAAATCGTAGTGAATTAAGTGGGATAAAGGTCATGCAGAATTTCTGCATCCACAGTTTTCAAGCCACTGATACGGATTTGAGATGTAGAATTTCTGCATCATTCATTTGTTGTAGATAAGGTAGTAAATTAAGCGGAAAATGAGGTTATGCAGAATTTCTGCATCCACATTTTTCAAGCCGCTGATTTGAGATGCAGAATTTCTGCATCATTCATTTGTTGTAGATAAGGTAGTGAATTCAGCGAAAAAAGGTTATGCAGAATTTCTGCATCCACAGTTTTCAAGCCACCGATACGGATTTGAGATGCAGAATTTCTGCATCATTCATTTGTTGTAGATAAGGTAGTGAATTAAGCGGAAAATAATGTCATGCAGAATTTCTGCATCCACAGTTGGCAAGCCACCGATTTGAGATGCAGAATTTCTGCATCATTCATTTGTTGTTAATAAAGTAGTGAATTAAATGGAAAAAGGGTCTTGCAGAATTTCTGCATCCACAGTTTTCAAGCCACCGATTTGAGATGCAGAATTTCTGCATCATTCATTTGTTGTAGAATTAAGCGCAAAAAAGGTCATGCAGAATTTCTGCATCCACAGTTTTCAAGCCACCGAATTGAGATGCAGAATTTCTGCATCATCCATTTGTTGTCGGTACAGTAATGAATAACGCGAAAAATAAGGTTGTGCAGAATTTCTGCATCCAACGTCTTCAAGCCACCCGGCGAAGATGCAGAATTTCTGCATCATTCATTTGCTTTAGAGTTACTCTTCTAGAGTTTATTTGCAGCTGTAAGGCCTTTGGATGAGAATACCTTTGCTATGCTGCAATTTTACAGGTCATTTTTTGTCTCCATCCATTTCGCTCAATTTTAACTGTAGATTTTTACTGTAAAATTGTGTTCAGAATAAACGTGGTTAACTACAACAACAGTTAAAAAATGTCATTTCGTCGTGTTAGCAGGGTATTACTCGAACTAACGGTTTGTTTGCAGTCGAGTATCGTACATTTCTGGCGGAAATCGTGTTTTATTCCGTGCGAAATTGGGCTTTATGACGGAATTTTGGAGTTTGCAAAAACGCATTTTAGTTTGGAACGCGTTAGGCCATAAAATTGTTGAATCAACGGTTGCATTTTCCAGGAACAGAAAAGATGGAAACTATTGATAGATTGGCTATAACCCAAGTCAAAAAATTGTTCAAATTACGGTTGAATTTTTTGGAAAAGAAAACCTTGAAAATATGGATAAATTAGGAATAATTCAAGGCCAAAACGTTGTTGAAACAACGGTTGGATTTTTCAGTAAAAGAAGCCATTGAAAGCATGGATAGATTAGCTATAATCCATGGCCAAACAATTGTTGAAACAAGGGTTGGATTTACCAGTTGAAGAAAAGATTGAAACTATGGACAGATTTGCTATAATCAAAGGCCAAAAAAGTGTTAAACGAACGGTCGGATTTTAAAGGAAAAGAAACTATTGAAACTAAGGACAGATTAGCTATAATCCAAGGCCAAAAAATTGTTGAATCAACGGTTGCATTTTCCAGGAACAGAAAAAATGGAAACTATTGATAGATTGGCTATAACCCATGGCCAAAAAATTGTTCAAACAACCGTTGAATTTTTCAGGAAAAGAAAAGATTGAAACTATGGATAGATTGGCTATAATCGAACGCAAAAACAATTGTTGAACCAACGGTTGGATTTTCCAGGAAAAGAAAAGATTGAAACTATGGATAGATTGGCTATAATCCTAGGCCAACATACTGTTGAAACAACGGTTAGATTTTCCAGTTGAAGAACTGATTAAAACTATGGAGAGATTGGCTATAATCCAAAGCCAAAAAATTGTTGAAACAGCGGTTGGATTTTTCAGGAAAAGAAAAGAAGGAAACTATGGATAGCTTGGCAATAATCCAAAGT